>JAQGAZ010002675.1:0-16004 GCA_034692225.1 Polydesmus complanatus
AGATTTATTTCCGTTCCATTTACGTCATATCCTTTTTCCAGTTACCCCTCACATAAAAAGTATAACTTTAAAAAAAATATTTTTAGCTACCGGTATTAAAATTTAAATTTTATAGTTAGAAGAAACCTCTCATTAAAACTTCCTCCAATTAAAGACCACCACAAATACGTCTTTTCCATTTTCCTATGTTGATGCACTTCTAATAGTGGTACATCTACTACAAGACCATGACCACCCATTTTAAGTTCCATTTTCAATGGAGGTTTCCATTTCAAGATTACCGAGATGCTGGTCAGAAGCATTCTGCACACTTGCTTACAGATGATGATTTTGTGAGTTTTACATTTTGGTGCAGCTGAATAGATAAAAGTTCTATTACTTGATTACAATTTCTAGTAATAGAATTCTAGTCAAAAATAATTGTTTAGCGGCAAGATTCCAATTTTAATAGCATACAAATAATCAATATTTTATTTTCTTAAAAAAAATCTATTTGAAGACCACTTTTAATCTGTCTCAACGGTGGTCTCGTAATAGAGATTTTACTTTATAATCTCGGATTATAGGAACTGTACATAATTAAAATTTATCTTGTTTTAATTTAGTAATGCGCGTGGCAAAGATTTAATGCATTAAACTGTCAATAGATGACGCTAAAAAAAAAAAAGGATTCATAGCGAACCCATTGAAAGCTCACTCAAGAATAACTCAATTCGATATTGTATTATGGAACAGCGTAAAACGCATAATATTATGTGGAAACGCCACCTATCGGCACAGAAACGATTTTCTTTTTTTATATAAAAAAGTTTTTTTTTTTTTAGAAAAATATGCGCATAAATTTTCACTTCTACGATTACGTTTTGTTTACATCCGGAATTTACCGGAAGTTGAAAACGATTTATTAAATAGTTTTTTTTTCTTTTTCTACGACATTAAAAAGTCAATTAGGGATTAAATATGGCGGTTATTTTTACACGGTCGTAAAAAAAAGGCGAGCATTGTGTACTACGGATCTAAAATTCATAAGCGAAGGAGAGGGTGGGGGATGCGGGTGGTCAGCGTCTACTTAAATGTATCACAGAGAGTAAGCCTATAGTGTGAAGAGGCCTCGTTATACCCGAAACGTAGGTGGCGTTTGAGTGTAATAAAATCGGACCGTAAATATATCATAAAGGGAGAGTGTTTGGAGGAGGAGGGGAGGGGGGGGGGGTTTACGATGAAAAGATGTGATGAAAAATGAAAGAGAAAGAATTTCACTTCATATCTTAAGTTAAAAGTGCAGCAGCCGTTGAAGCTGACATTTAACATCCCCCCCCCCTCCCCCACCCGGCGTAAGGGAAGGGGGGCGGGGGGGGGGGGGGTGAAGGATGAAAAATCACATTGAGATATATATTATGGAAGCCGAGACGTCATCGCTTTCCACGAGGATATTACGTTCGCCCGTCTCATACCTAGCACTTCCGGTGCAGAGCAAAAGATGTATTAACCGGAAGTGACACAGTCAAACGCATTTTTTGTTCTCCCCCCATCCTTCTTTTTTTAAAGGATATATGAAAAAATGGCTGCGATGGAATTTAACGCTCTCTTCCATTGTAATTCCGCAGAAAGAAAATGTGAAATGAGTGGGTTTAGTTTGGCGGGGAGGGGGGTTGGGCCGAAGAAAAAAAAAGTGGGCGGGGTTAAGCAAAAGAAAAATATTATACTGTACGGAATTTACTTTTTTTTTAATATTTGGTGCCGGAGTTATTAAATTCTTTTTTTTTTTTTTACAATTCGATTTTCACTTGTCAATTTGATTCAACGCTTTCACCTAAAAAAAAATATAAGTCTTTATTTTTTTTTATATTTTCAGTTTTTTTTTTTTTGTTCAACTTTTGCTGGCAGCTGATGAAAATGGAATAAATTTTCCCCGCATTTTATTTTTTCCCTTCGCTTTTTTTTTCTTTCTGGTTTTTTTTTTATTATCCCTTCGTCTTCATTTTAAATTTTTGTGTATATTATGTTTTTCCCGCTTTATCCTCCCTCGTATAGCGCGGAAGATATTCAGAAATCCCTCACATCAGGTGTCTATTACTTCGGCGGTTCTTAACCTGTGGTCCGTGAGTCAGTTGTTTTCTGTTTTTAGAAATAAATGTTTATTTTTTTAAGATTCCATGTAAAAAAAAACAAAAACAAAGTTTAATGATGGCAGAAATTCACCTCCATTTTAATCTTTTCTCTTTGAAAGGGCAAAATTATTTTAATACAAAACATTTTTTGACGTTTATTAACCTTTATTAGTTTTTTTTTTTTTGGATTATTTTTAATTAGTCAAATCAATAATTACATTATTTGTTTGTGATGAATATTAATTTTTCTCACTCATAGACCACTGATATTGGGGAAACGCATCACCGATTTTTCTCTGCTTTTCTATAATAAACTGTTCTTTGCTTTGAATCCTGTTTTTTGGGAAGGTATCTTAAGATTTGACGCGATGTATTTTATGGAAAAAAAAAAAAGTAAAAAGACAGATTTTTTTGAATAATTCAAAAAATATAGAAAAAAAATTAAACTTCAAAAAATGACATTTCTCATAAATAAAATAATTTCCCGTGATGAACGTTTTGAATTTTTGATGGAATATTAAAAATATATTTTTAAAAAATAATAATAATAATTGTTAGTAAATAGTTATCATTAATAATTATTGTCTGTAACAATGTAACTACTGTAAATGTATTATAGTTTTTTAAGTTTTATAGTTATCGCTTTATAGTAGGCCTACATGTACTGAATTAAATTGCCATCTTTGCTATAAACTGACCGAAGAAATTTAAAAACAAGCGGAAGTTGTTTAGCCCGGTATTTAAAAAAGATTTGTAAATTTAGTTTTTTTTGCGCAATATTATTTAAATTTTTTTAAAATGAACGTTGATTGACCTACTTTTTCGTACTATATTAGACAATAATGTTGCATACTTCAAATGAGAAGAAATTGACTTCCGTACAATCTTACGTTTGGTATAACGCACGTTTTCAGTAGCCTACTAATTTTTACCGGCTAAATCTCTGTTCCTAATAATTATACGCGATATAAATTAAATATTTTTGTTGTTTGAAACGAATTTTGAAATAGTTTCACCGGTTGAAATTTTAATGGTGTGCGGCGCGTAAATGTGTTAATTTGATTGCTGTACCCGTGAGGAAAGGGAGGGTTGAGAAGCAGCAGCGTATTACGTCATAGCCGAAACGTAGCGCAGTGTATGAAAAGAAAAATCTCTTAAAAAATCAACACTCAATTTTATTTATTATTTTTTTTTTTAATATTCATTATTATATATATTTTTTGGGAGCGTTTTCGAATTTTTGTAAATCCTTTAAATCCCCGCACGCTTTTCTCCCACTATCTGCGAAGACATCTATTTTCAATTAACTCGCTCCGCCCTCATTTTTTTTTTTTTTTTTTTTGACGTCAGAGGAGGCGGGGAGGAAGGGGTGGGCGCGCAATCGGCAGCCAACACGCGCGCCAGAATAAAATCAAAATATTTTATTATTATTATGATATTTTTAATCAAAAGTGAGAAAAATTTAATTTCGTTTTGTGGATTTCGAGAACTTGCTTCAAACTGTAGCCTACATGTACCGCATTTCGTTACTTTATTCTAGATACAGTATTCATAGTACAATATGCTACTGGCAATTTGATTCTTCAGGCAGTTTAGACTCTTTCGCCTGCTAGCCGTTGATAACCCTATCCTTTCGCACTGTCTGTGCGAAGCCAACGAAGAACTATGAAGTATTTTAACATTAAAAATTGAAGGACAGTATGTTTATTTTAGATGCGAAATATCACATTATCAGGGAACACTTTATGATCACGAGTGTGCTTAATTTAGACTTGGTTAGGTTAGAGCAAAAACGGACTTTCGTCTTTTTATCTAAAAAAAAATTCATAGAAATTGTCTATATAATATTTAGGCTTAAAAAAGTTGCCGGTAATAAAATTTGTTTATAAACAAAAATAAAATGCAACTTTGAAAATGCGAGGATGCAAAATAAACGAATGCAAAGCCGAGTGACGTGGGATATTGTTTAGCAATTTGGCTTCCGCATTGTCTATCTTTTTTTTTTTTTTTTTGTTTATGAGATTTTGATTGTCTGAGTTTTGGAAACTTTAAAACGCTCAAATTCGCCGTTTATCTCGCAATTCTTGAAATAAAAATTTCCCGCATTTAAATCGATTCTAAAAATAATCATAAAAAAAAAAAGAAGTTCTTTTTATTTGTCTTAAATTTTGATAGATGTATTATTTAGTTGGTTCGTATATCGAGAGAGATCATATATCAAAACGCCTAATAAAAGGGAGGAGGATGGCGGGAGGGAGGGAGAGAGGAAATGTTGACGCGTCATCGAAATCTGACACGAAATTGAAACTTATTTTTTTTATCCGAATCACCTTAAGTCCCGCCCCCCACCCATATACACTCTTATTTCCAACCGTAGGGCCGCGGTCCATTCCATTCACTAATAAACCATCGCTTTATACCACTTGCAATGTGTTATAATTATGACCATTAATTTTATGACGGGAGATGATGAATCTTCGATGTTGCTACTGAAATATTACATTAAAGAAAGAATGCATAATAATTGGTTGCATGTGGGTTAATAATAATAATAATAAAAAGTTTTGGCCAATATTGACAAATATTTTAGAGAAAAATGTTGGAAATTTTGTATTTTATCGTAAAATATTTTTATTTTTATTTAAATTTTATTTTTTTTAAATTTTATTATTTTTTTTAATTAATTAATTTTTTTGTTTGTTTGTTTACTTAAAAACCACTTTCTTATTCGTGATTTTTTTTTTGTTTAAAAAATTGTCTCCAAAAAGTTTTTTTAATCAGTATTTTTTGTCGAATGTTTTTCTATTTTGCAATTTTTTTTCCCCCCAAAAATACACTTTTTTTTCCCCTTCAAAATGTTATTTTTTTTAATAACTTAATAATTTTTTTTTTTTTGATTTTTCGTAATTTTTTTAAATCTTTTTTTTTTTTAATGTAGGCCCTACAGTATCGTATTTTTATTTTAGTTTTTTTTTATAAAAAAAAATTTTTGTGTTTGTAATTTTTTCTTTAATTTTGTTGTTTCCTTGTGAAAGTCATTAAGAAAATTTGATGATGTACACCTCATCTCCACGCGCACCTGCTGCTGCTGGCACTGGAGCTTCATGAGAGATGGGGCTCGTTTTGATAAATAGGTTGAGAAGCAGTGCTTTCGATCGAGAGAGTGTACTGTATTTCGATAGCGATGAAACAGCTGTTCCGAAGACGAATAATAATCAAATTAATTCCGCAGGTCGAACCAATTTTTTTCTTTCTTCATTGTACCCGGTAGTATTATTTTTTTTGTTTCGTTTGTATCTGACTGCACTGCCACCTTCACTTTCTCGTTTAATCTCGCGAGATTTTTATGTGACAGTTGAGGGCGTCCGACTTCATCTCAAGTGTCAACTTTTAAAAAAAAAAATTAAAAAAAAAAACAGCGAGAAAATTCCCTCCCACAACGCGCGCTCTATTCACGTCTTTATTTATCGCTTGTCGCCAGGTGTCGCTCCGTTCGATCGCTTTCCATCGCCTCTAATAAACTTCCGATTTGTCTCTTCTATGCTAAAACAATGCTGACGCGTCTCACCCTCTCAAACATCGGATACAGGAAGAGGAGCGGAAGCCGGAAATGATTTAATGGCCATTTTGAGTTTGGGCTTTTTTTTTTTTTTTTAAATATTAATAATAATTATTGGAGGATTTTTTTCTTGATAGGAAAATAAATTTTTTTTTGAAATCGGGGAAAATTGATCCCTCGTTAACCGCGCAATGAAATTATCGCCGATAGCGAGGGATTTAACGTAAATTTTAGTCTAAGACACCTAAAAAAATGTATTTGGAGTATTATCTTAAACACTATTTACTGAATTTCAATTTACTATGATTTAAGTATCTGTAGTACAGTATTAAATTAGAATTTTAATTTAAAAAATACACATAGTAAAAATTGGAGAAGGCAAAATTGAGAAATCTGAATAAAACATGCGCTGAATTTTGAGAGAAAAATGCGAGAAAATGTAAAGATTTTGAACGTGATAAATAATTCGTAACGATGTGTTGGGAGTTCTGTCAGGACCGGAATAAATTATCTCGGAGCCCTAGACCGAAATATTTTGTTGGCCCCTGGTAACAAAAATTAAACGGGTGAAATATGAGGCTGGAAACGAAAAAGAATTTACAACTTCTTTGCAAATTTGGGTAATCGTACAGGGTCTCGTTTGCGAGAAATTTGATTACCGATGTTATTAATTTGGGAAAGGAAGCTCCCTCAAAAATTCAGGGCCCCTAGGTATTTGTCTTATTTGGTCCGGCGATGAGTACTGTCACTCGCGGCGTCCGAGGTGGGAGTCTAGACGCTGGTGGGCGGGGCTAACGGTTGAATCGTCTGCTGCAATTAAAAGCCTTCAATTAATTGGATGCCATGCAAATCGCAGAATTCCCCGCGGACTTTTCGCGTGTTTACTCTTCCTCGGAGCAAAAATCCCCTTCAACTACAATTTACAAACAATTGGGAATCTTTTTTGGGTTGGCGACTGCAGCCAACCGCCATCTTGGTTCAATTAATCTCGCTACAACTTTCTGCTTTTCTTCGAGTAAATAGATTGCTATTCATTAAGACGACGACGCCATTTTGGGAATAATTATTAATTATCGTTTCTTTTTGTTTTCCTTTTTAATTTTCGCCGTTTTCTCTAATTAATTAATATTATTACGATTAATTTGCACGGTGTAGGCTGCGACGAGAGCTGCTCTCGCTTCCTCTGTGTTGTGTTCACAACTAACGTTTATCTAAAGCTGTAAAATAATTCCGAGCGGTGGTTGCTCGCTCGCGCTTGCTCACTCGAATAATTGTTTTGTTTTTTGTTTATTGGCATATTTCAAACTGCTTCCCCGATTTAATTAGTCTTATTGTCAAAAATGTTTTAAGCTAATTTGGCGATTTTGTGTAAATATTGCTCGAAAATATGATTTTACAGAACTTGCAAGTTTTGTCATTTTTTTTTTAAGTTGACTTTGCATTTATGCGAGTTTATTCATTTTATTTTGCAAATTTATTTTTTTATTTTTTTGCAATTATTTTTTATTTTTTTTTTGCAATTATTTTTTATTTTTTTGAAGTTATTTTGGTCATGTTTATTTTATATTTAAAGCAAATTTTATTGATTTTGTTTTGCAAGTTTATTTTTCTTTCTTTCCAAGTTTATTTATCAATTTTTGCAAGTTTATTTATTTATTTTTATTTTTGCAAGTTTGTTTTTTAATTTTTTTTCAAGTTTATTTATTTTGTTTTTTAATTTTTGCAAGTTTGTTTGGCAATTTTTTCATGTTGAATTTTTTATTTTTTGCAAGTCAATAGGGATTTATTATTTTTTTTTTTATTTTGTAAGTTTATTTTTTATTCATTGCAAGATTATCATTTTTTTCAAGTTTATTTATTTTGCTTTGCATGCTCATTTTTCAATTTTTTTGCAAGTTTAATTTTGCGGCTTTAATAATTTCTTTTTAATTTTGCAAATTTATTTTATGCTGCTTTTTTTATTTATTTATTTTTTTTTTATATAAATTTTATGAGTTTTTTTATCTGCTTCAAGTTTGTATTTTAAAATACACTGCACTTGCCAGTTTATTTGTGAATTAAATTTTCTTAATGGTTTTTGCAAGTTCAGTTTACAATGTTTTGCAAGTTCAGTTTACAATGTTTTGCAAGTTCAGTTTACAATGTTTTGCAAGTTTGTTTTGCATTTCTTACAAATTTATTATAAAGTACCGAATACAGTATTTTATTGTACTTTTGTTTTACGGTTCTTGTAAGCTTATTGAACTTTTTTTCTTAGTTTATTGCTGTAGGGTCTATATACAGTACGGTATGTTTAACCAATTTATCTGACATTACATGTAGTAGAAGTTCTTTAAGTTAATTATTGTTTGAAGTTTTTTTTTTTTTACGGATATTCTCGTATAATATTTTTTCTAAGTCCATTTTATTTTGGGTTTTTAACTCGTGTGAAATGATCGCGTAAATCCGATTCTAATCAATGGTGATTGCAATTTTATTACGTAGCATTAACTTCCCGCGAAATTTATTTCCGAATAAACGAGTGTATGCAAAGAACATCACTGTACCGGTATATTAGCAACGGTAAACAAACTGTTATTCCAGAAATAAACTGTAATTATTTCAACATTTGTTTACAAAAATGTAAAAAATAAAAAAATGCTTTCGTTTGTTTTTTAATTTCGCCGAGTAACCGCGCGCGCATGCGCCTCGATGTTTGCGCGGATGAGTTGTCGTCTGCTGGGCATTTCGTATGCGTTCATCTGTGAATTTTAATATCGCGTAAAGAGCGCATGCGCCTGGAAGAAAACTTTTCGAATTTACACACACTCGCGTCCTCTATCTCTCTCTCCATCATTCTGGATCTCTTTCTTTCTGCGCATGCGCACACACATATTTTATTATTTTTATTCCGGAAGGCGAACAAACTTCATTTGAATACGATTGGAACAGTTTATTGCGAATTGTCAATACGCTGAGTCGCAGCGAGGGAGAAGAGGGGAGGGGGGAGGTGAATCTCTCTCTACGCTCCCTTAACGGGGCGTGGGCGGGGTTGTAAAACGCCCGATATTAACTTTTTTTTCTTCCTTTTTATGTGAAAACGTTTCGAGTAGAAAACGCTCAATTTGAACGTTTTGACTGAGTGAGGGAAGTGACTCTCGCTCATCACTCCGAGTGACGTCATTTTTAATTGCTTCGCACTAGACGATAGGTGGAAGCACCGGTGTTGTTATCTTGCTTCCCGTTTTAGACAGTTTTTACGTGTGACTTTTACCTTAAACGGTAGTTCGTGACGCCTTTTCTTTTCGAAATTTTGCGCGTGTTCATCGAGGGAGAACAGTGAAATACGAGGGGAAACAAATTCCGGGTTAAGGAGGGCAAGTTTAGAACTTCGTTTTTCTAGTTTCCGCTGTCTTTATGCGGTAGCGTAGAACAAATAATACGAAGGGTCGATATTATTTATGTTACACAACTTTTCATTCTACTGGAAATTGGAATTACAATATCGTGTTATTAATTTTGTGCACTTGTGTTTGAGAGAATTATTATTAGGCCTGGTTGGGTTAAGCCAAAATGGATACACATAATTTGCGATATTATTATTTGGAGAAATGATAAAAGAGTGAAAATGCCTGAATTGCATTTATGGAATTCATTTTGAATGAGGGGAAACTGATTTTAACATTTATTTTGTGGATATGTATTTAAAAAAAACCTGATTCCTAGTGAAACGGTTGCAAAAGAGACCCGGATTTTCATAAAAATTTATATTAATAATGCACTATCGTTTTACAATAATAATTACGAACTACATTAATTTTAGTCGTTATTATTTAGTAGTTTACATAGTAGAAATTTAATCCATCAAATTAGCCTATCTATAGAGGGTGGCTTTGCATTTCTTTCTTTTTTTTTTTTAAGTTTTGAAAAGATTGAACTTCGAAAATGCTTTTAAAAAAAAATTAATAATAATTACGAGGGTTCAGAGGGAAAAATATAAATAATATTTTGAGAAAGATTCAAGCGTTGTATTTAACCGCGCATAAGGAAGGAAAATAATAATAATTATTATTATTATCGGTGCGAGGGGTGATTATTGATCACCATTCTTTACAATACATTTTT
Organism: Polydesmus complanatus; assembly: GCA_034692225.1. Classification (NCBI taxonomy): domain Eukaryota; kingdom Metazoa; phylum Arthropoda; class Diplopoda; order Polydesmida; family Polydesmidae; genus Polydesmus; species Polydesmus complanatus. The sequence continues at coordinate 9,775 of JAQGAZ010002675.1, forward strand.
GCACGCATTGATGACGCGTTGGGCGCGCATGCGTGATCGCGGCTCTCCTATTGTTTCAGAACGCGTAATAAAAAGATTTAATAATCAGAGAAAAACAAAATTAAAGCATATGAAAGCCGATGTAATGCGCGCAGACACGGATATTGTAACAGAGAGAGAGAGAGAGGTGAGTGAGGGAGGGTGGTATGGAAATGAACTGTAAATCTAATCAGAAAGAAATTCATGAGAGGAAACGCAAAAAGACGGAGGGAGTTGGAGTGAGTGAGAGTGATGGAGAGAAAGATTTTTAATAAATGCATATGTACAGTCATCTATGTTTAAGGAGAATTTTTTTTTTATTTCATATTTAAGAGATTTGAAGATGAAGAAGAAGAAGAAGAAAAAAAAGTCTTCTCAACGACTCTCATTTGTATTTGCTTTGCGAGCTCTACGTCGTCTACTACCTCCACTCTCTTTTATCCGACACAAATTAACTCACTCCCCCCACTCTGTCTTACCTATTTCCCCCCCCCCCTCCCCCCCTCACCCTCCGAGGAGAAGTATGAAATGAGAAGGGAGATGAGGGGAGAGAATTTAAAAGAAAATAATATGAGATAATAAATTGAAGATTATTTGAAATTTAGATTTAGGTGGGAGGAGGGTGGGTGGAGAAATGTTCTTTTTAATTGGAGGTGGGGGGGGGGGAAAGGAGGATACATTTCAGGTAAAAATTAATTTTATTTTGAGGGAGGTAATTTTTTTTTTTCTCTTTTGTGGCGACAAATAACAATTTCGGGTAGTCACTTGTGCCACATTTACATTAGCATCATTTGATGCATTTTATTTATTAAAATTGGGGATTAAAACCATAATGCGGCTGTTTTACGGAGAGTTCGGAAAATTGTCACGCGCTTGCAAAGGTTCCGTAACAAATACGGTAATATAAGACCATTCAGTTTCTTCCTTAATGCACGAATTCAGGAAATTCGTTTGATTTTTTTTAATTCCGTATTCGTGTATTCTAATGAAATAATTCTAAAACGTGAAAATATTATTCAGATTATGAGCAAATAAGCACCGAAAGTGTAATGTTACTCTGCCCCTATAAACCTGAGTTTGGTAGGTCAGAATTAGATCCCAAAAACCAAACTGAGATTAGACCATAAGAACGGCCAAAAGACAAATATTTTGAGAATAATATTACATGTACATGGTATAGCATAAAAGTAATGAAACTGTTCTAACTAAATTTCGTATTTATCGCAATGTAGGTAGCACTCGCTCCTACTCTTAGGAATAGTTTTGGTACGTTAGAAGTGAGACCATGGGTCGGTCACAAATTTTGAATGTTGACCTTTTAAGTCTACTGTATTTTGAATTAAGGCCATAAAACTGAATCCTGATGGCAAAATTTGTAAAATAATAAAGTTTTGGGCTCTTTTAAAAATTCTTTTTTTTTTTTTTCTCTCAAAAACTTAAAATTCTGCCATTTTGTCAGTAGGAGAGTGGTGGCCGATTAGATGAACATGGTTCCACTGGTAGAATTTTAGACTACTACTTTAATGGGACTAGCGTTAATTTGAAGTTTTGTAATAAATTGTAAGTTTTGTCAACGTAGACTCTCACTAATCCGGACACCTGTCGGATTTCAGGGGGTGTCCGGACTACAGAGGGTCAATGTATTTTAGTGAGTTTTAAAGAAAATTAAAACAAAAAATTCAGTCGAGCAAAACTCATCGCTAAGTCACGTGTTCCAAAAGGTGCCTCGACCTAGTAGGGGGTGTCATTTTAGAGAGAGGCAGTTTCAAACTTTAATATTTTGAATTTTGTGAACTTGATTTTCTCTCTCATATGCGGTGTGGAAATACGTGGAAGGGAGTCTGAAAGTGTAGATCAGGCGATGCCACAACGATGAGACGAATGGAGCGCGTCGTTTGAAGTTCGTCAATCGTTCGAAGTGAATTTACGCGGTGTCTATTATGGAAAAAGTCTGAAAAGACTCATTTATCTGTAATTTGTTTTTTCTTGGAGTGAATTCCGATGTCTGTCATTGGTGTGGGGGGTGAGTAATGAGGGGCTTGGAGGTTAGTGGGATGGCGGGGGGACGCAGTTAAAGTTAAATAATAATTGAAATAAAAAGGTGTTTATGTCAAAAGTCATCGCCTGGTGGTTTAATGGATTCGTCGTGAGGGATGGAGGGAGAAGGGGGGGTGGGGTTAATGGAGTTGGCGATGACGTCGGGTGATCGTGATGCGAATAAGTCTTCGCTCGAATGAATCGAATAATTTGAGAGAAAATGTAGGATTATTATACAAAATCAACATGGCAGGCTATAATGCGATGGGAAATGAGGTGGAGGCTTGAGTAGGCGGTTGGGGGCGAAGGCAAAAGGGATACATGCACCGGATACCCAAATATCATAAGCATTATTTTTAATTAGAAAGATGAAATCGAACAAAGATAAATATGATTTTGTTTACGAGAGAAATGCGGTGTGACACTCTGCAGTTTAAAAGAGCTGAGTTGAGGTCGTAGCCCTTGAAGGGTACTGTACTAGAAGAAATCAAAAGGTCACTTAACCGTGTTTGCTACCCAAATTTCACTTATAAAGTTCACTTATAAACATTTTCTTTACATTTTAACAACTTTTCTATCCTTGTTTAGTGGCGGGGTTTTTTTTGTAATCTTTTCCTAGTAATCTTTGTTTAGTGGTCTACTGTTAGTTACTTTCTCTAGTGGTCTGCGTTGAAGCGATCTTCTCCAAATGTGATCATCTCTCGCTGATTTTCTCTTTGCGATCTTTTCTTACTGATCGGCTCTTAATTAGTAAATTACTTTAGCAGCTGATCTTTGTTGAGTGATCTTCTGTAGTTATTTTCTCTTACTGATCTTTGTTGAGTGATCTTCTCATACTGATCTTTGCAGAATGATCTTGTGTATTTTTATTTAATGATTTTCGTTTTAATGAATCGTTGAAGCCCGTTATAGGCGATGAAGTGGGGCACCCTGTATGAGGCGGCGCACCCCGTACTTCGAACGGAAGTTGCAAATATGAGCGAGCTATTTGCATAAAAAGAGAGAGAGAGAGAGTGTGTGTGTGTGTCTGTTGTATTGCAATCTAAATATCATTAACGATAGTAGTAACTCGTTTTCCGTCTCAGTGATCAAAGCAAACGCAGCGTCCTCTATTAAGCGCCCCCTCACAACCTCATCCGGGCCTTACCAAGGGGGCTGATCCGAAGTAAGCGCGTTTTTGTTGAACCCGTCTGTTTCTACGGCCTCACAATAGACACTCGTTCGTATCCCCCTGTGACGTCGTAATAGGGCGGCGTGACGTCAGGAACGAAGAGGAGTAATTAATTGGCTTAATCTCTTCGGTTGTTGCTCGTCGATTCCGTTATTTATTAATCACCCCTGTAAGAGCCCTTATCATCGGAGCAGCACGCGGCCCCTTATCGTTCCTCCCCGCCATCAATCTCCAAGGCGGCGGCCTCTGGTGGCGGGGGCTGCGTGGCAATCGCCGTCTCGCACGCGCGTTCATTTCACTTAACGCCTCATTTTTTATTCCGCCGAATATTTTTGACTCTAGTTCGTTAGGCGCGCGCGCGGGTTTTTTAAATTAATTAAGGTTAATAAAATGTCGTTAATTGTGATTTATTTGTTTTATTAGACCCGGTTGAGTCGTCTGCTTCTGCCGCTGCATCGCCGTCGACCTCCACGCCCCCCGTCATTCAACTCGTCCCCTTCCAAGGTAAGCTCCTCCCACTTGTTTTTCTGATTTTGATTTTTCGCACTTTCTTCTGTTAATAATTTATTGACAACATCGATTTTATCAAAAAATATATTTTTTGTGTTTGGGAATTCGAGATTAATGCAATTGCTTATATTAAGTTTAGTGTATTTTTAACGATTTTGGGATTTTATTAATCACATTTTGGTTGAATTTTTTATTTATACAGTAGGCCTATTAATACCAATTTTCAAAATATTGTTGTTGTTAGTTACTGATTATATCGATTTAATCAATTATTGAATGGATATTTTAACTATTTATTTTTGGTACTGTAAGCGCTAAACCTAAGCGTTACATCCGGTTTCTTACACCGAGAAAACACAGTTTATATTGTTCATACAATGTAGTTAGAGAGGAGAATGTTAATGGCTGATCCCATTTCGGGGATTTACCAGGAGATTAACATTCGTCATTTGCGCTTTGCACCCCACAACAATATTGCATGCCTCCGTTGCTTTCGTTTTTCGAGAGGCATGCCGCATCTCAAGGGGGAACGTCATACTCTTGAATGGAGTTAATCGTCTGTTCTTAATCCCGTTGACGGAGCGCTAAATGGCATCCTCAGAATGTGGCATTCCGTGTTGAAAGCTTGCTGCTTCAAAGTCTAGCTTCAAGGAAGTTGCGGTGTATTTTTAAGTGCTGCGTAGAGGTACGAAAAATGTACTGGCCCACTAGCTCAGTTGGTTAGAGCGTCGTGCTAATAACGCGAAGGTCGTAGGTTCGATCCCTGCGTGGGCCACTTTTTTTTTTTTTTTAAATAAACATTAATTTAATTGAAAAATAAATACAGTATTTATTTATAAAAAGTTTTAAAACCAAAATAATACGAATTAACTTGGATTTGTTTTTTGAGCTGACTAGCTTCGTAGGTAGGGCATCAATTTCGCTTACAATGCATAGCATAAATCTTCCAGAATTTTTAAAATCAATATTATATTTAGTTAGTCAATTTTATTGGAAATTGACTTTGCCGTAATGAGTAATTTTTTTTTATTTATTTATTTTTAAAAATGTAGCTTTAAAAAGTTTGCTTAGCTTTTAAAATTGTACGTTATCATTAATTTTCTTTTTGGAAATTAATTTTGTACTTAGGCTAAAAGCGCATCCTAATTATAGAATACTAATTAGCCCACGATCGGTTTGCTTTTATGATTGCAGTTTCAAGAAATGATTTCGGTAATAAGTAGGGCAAATTTAATTATTTATTACTCTTCATTTTTTATTCATGAAATTTCGCATTAATTATGGATATTTTTCTCTCTTAACGAAAACCTAGAGAATATTTGTTTATGTACAGTATTTTTCGTTTCCATCAATCCGTGAATAGAATATCGAAAATCTTTAGAAATAAAATTTAATGAGAATATTTAATTTAAAATGTAAACAATATAAAACATTTTTACGAGCGATAAAATACCTTAAAAAAAATAATAAAAAAAAAAAAAGGTGGCCCACGCAGGGATCGAACCTACGACCTTCGCGTTATTAGCACGACGCTCTAACCAACTGAGCTAGTGGGCCTCTGTTGAGCAGTGGCCGCTCCGTTTAGAACAACTGAAAAATGTCTATTTGAAGGCATCGTTAAGTGTACTTACATGACATTGTCATTTCCGGATGATAATTTATAAGGGTATAAACATCTTGAGAGGGATTCAATTTTGAGCTTGCTATTCTCGGAAGATTGCATGCCTAATGCTATTTATTCTAACATTTAATAACAATTTTTTTGGCAAAGAAAAATTATTTTTTATAAAGCTAATAAATTAGTACTTAAAAACTTAGCATGCGTGGGCTATTTAAATAATTATTTAAAAGAAGAAAAAAAACATAATTGCAAGCAGTATACCTTAATTTAAAAAAATCTTTAGTCAAAAGTTTTTAAAATAAATTTTAAAAAGAATACCGGTACCGTAATTAAAAAGTATTATGATAATGAGTATTACGAATGCTCGAATTATCTAGATTCAGATAATTGAGGTTCTGTAGTATTGCATTCGACATTTATCGATAGTATCGATAACATTGATTGTGCAATTAAATATTGCAAGTAAAGAATGTCCTTGCAGAATGTCTGAAAACGCGGAAATCGATTATTAAACTATTGGGCGATACTATCGATTTCACGCGTGCATGCCAGAAAAGAGAACAGTACCTACATGTATTTTTCCAATCGGAAATATCGTAGAAATTTTTATTTAAAAGCCGGGGGAAAAAAATTATAAAAGTTGAATTTTTAAAATATACTTATATAATAATTTTTAACAATAATAATTTAATGTAAAATTTTAACAATAATACAGTAATTTAATGTAAAATTTTAACAATAATAATTTAATGTAAAATTTTAACAATAATAATTTAATGTAAAATTTTAACAATAATAATTTAATGTAAAATTTTAACAATAATAATTTAATGTAAAATTTTAACAATAATAATTTAATGTAAAATTTTAACA
>JAQGAZ010002676.1:0-15995 GCA_034692225.1 Polydesmus complanatus
AAGGCCCTCTTTTCTGGAAAATGGAGACAGGGGGAGCGACCGCTCCCCCTGCACCCCCCCTAGCTACGCCACTGGGTCCTTGTCGTCACGATCTTTGTCGTGGTGATGGTGGTGTCTATGTTTACGACACCTTCTCGGTTTTCTTCGTTCGCAGCGACCCGCTTTGTCGGGGTCATTCTAGTTAATTGTATACGAATTAAAATATTTGCAATATTTTCCGGGAAAAGAATGCGATGTGTTTTTACCCCACGCCGATAGCATATGCATCCTTCTGGGCATTCAGCTTCTCCAACTCTAGCGCAGATCCTTCCTTTACCAGTTGCTGGGTCCTTGCAACGATCGTTTCTTTCCTTCCCCTGAAAACTCAGATGTATTAAACGATAGAACTATTATTTTTTAAATAGTAGAATATTATATTCTTACCGCATCAGTTACGTGGATGTAGACAAGAAGCAGGCCGAGTGCCAAAGCGTAAAGCGCCAGTTTAGACATTGTCGTATTACTACTTGCAATAGTTTTGTAAAACTACGAAGAAGATGTTTTGTTTATATAGTCTCGAGCTTCGTTTAAAAATGTCTTGTGACTAGGCATCATTTTTTTTTTATTATTTTTAAAAAAAGCTGTTTGACTTAAGTTTATTACTTATTAATTACCCTTAAAAAAGGAAGAAAACATTTTTGGAAACATATGGTGCGTTTTTATTACCCATTATTATTCATCAAATGAAAACAAATGTTTTCTATTTCTTTTAAAAATAAGAAATTTTTATGCTTCGTTTTTTATTTTATTTTTTTTGTTAAATAAATAAATTAATTAGTAAAAAAACTGAAGGTTAATTTAACTGAAATTCATTGTGGATGAGTTTTCGTGGTAATTGAACTTTGCTTGTATCTCGCGTTTAAAGGTGTATTGAGAAATTTATTGTAACCGTGAAATTCAATCATTTATCAAAATTAATGTTTATGAAATTCAAGATTTTATGCTAAAATTAGGTAAGTCTGATTTTGCTAATTTTTAAAAAAAATTCACATTTAAAGATAATTCTTCAACTTAAACTAAATTGGTTTTTTTACACTTATTTTTTATTTTAAAATTTCCGTTAGTTATCATAAATGTGTAATTGATTTACATGCCAATTTAAAAATAATATTGATCAATGAAAGTTTTTTTCTTTGCTTTCGCATAACGTGTATTCGGTAGTTTCGATGACTTTGGGAACCGTGAAAAATCTCCTTATACACGGGAAAAGTAAATCCGGGTCTACGTTCGACGAATCTTGAAAACCTTTAATTTAAAGCGCAATAAATTTATTAGTCGAAAATTTAAATTATTCTAAAAATGTATACCGATGATTTTTCCAGCAATTAACGACACGAGGATTCCGATGCTAAGGCTCCAACTGGTGTACCAAACCGGAGAGATGGAATAAAACACCTCCAAATAACTTCTACAAAAATTTGTATAAAAGTTCTTATTATTAAAAACTAATTTAAAAAAAAAACTGTTTGTAAAACAATAATTTACATATTTGAATCGTCATAAATGACGTCAGTTAGGTTAGAGCAAGCTTTAGCACTGAAGGGTAGATGCGGAGTTTCCACGTGTGACATGAGATGACCAATGGTGGCCCACCAAGGAAGAATCATGGACGCCAAAGCACCAATCACAACAGCCTACTCAATTAATTAATTAATAATTATTCAAAGCATAATAATAATAATTGTGTTTGAATGTAGGTACCTTGGAAGTGACCCATGGAAAAAGCATTCCCACTGTAAAAATCATTAACGTTGGACCACCTGTCAAACTTTGCATAATAAATATTATCTGTAAGTAAAATTAATAAAACAATTTTAATGCTTCACCAAAATTTATTATTTAAGTCATTATTTAAAGTCATTTTTTAATTAGGAAGTCGTACTCTATCCCAGGCAATTTTTGGTCGTCTTATCTCTAATCTCAGCCAAATTTCGAGGTTCTATTGCTATTTTGTTTATTCATAAAAAAAAATTAAATAATAGTCATAGAGTTTGGAAATTTGGCTGAGACAGAGCTAGGAAGACCTCGAATTATCTAAAAGTCAAACGCTCCCTATTTAAAAATGACCCTAGTAATTTATAATCTACCCTCATTATTCCTCCTAAATGCTGTATAACGGCAACTGCAGCGATGCATAAAAGTCCATGAAAAATTGCTAAGATGAAAATTAATTAATTGAAAAATGATTTTAAATATCGATTTTTATTTAAAATTATAATTTACTGATTAATTTCGAAACTCTTAGAGTATTTTTTGCTGACATATGAGGATAAAACGGCCTAATATAATCGGCCATCGTAACCGCTGCCAGCGAATTCAAATATGAAGACAAAGTACTAGAAAAAAAAAAATAAATTGGTTTAAAAAAAAACATTTTTAGGTACCGGAAGTACTTAGTTAGAGAAAAAAAAAAATGATTAACCTTATTGTAGCGCATAATAAACCAGCTACGAATATTCCGGTTAAACCTTTGTAAAGTGAAAGTGTTTCCACAGCGAACAATATTAACAACTGTAAAATAAGAATAAAATTTATGTAAGATAAGGACACTCTGTATAATGTTTATAAAATATTAATTACTTGATCTCTGGTTTTGACTAGGCCCATCATTAAAGGATCGCACTCGAAGTATCGCGCCGTGGCTATGGCTCCACACGCCGCCATCAAACCAAAATAGAAGGCAAATCCCAAACTTCCGCCGATCAAACAACTAATTAAAATTGATAAAAACATTTGGTTCAAAATATTATTGTTATTAATTTTAATTTGTGAAATGTATACCCACATTTTGGCTTTGGTTAAGGTTTTACTGGAGAGGTAGCGTTGCATGAGCGACTGGTTAAGAGCGTGGGATCGCAAGTAACTGGTCGTACTTCCAATGGTCAGGGTCCAGAACGAGTATTGCAATTTGCTATCCGGTACCCAGCTTCTACAATGATAAAATAAATATCAGCGACAAATTAAGATATGTACTCCCAAGTAACAAAAATCAATTTGATTTACGTGAAAATGTTGTTTCGCCCACTCATCACTAGATTGTCCCATACGATTTCAAAGCCTCCGATATCGATCAATCCCTTTATGATTAGAAGAAATAGAATGGAGAAGACGATGAGTTGTTGCAGCACGTCCGTCCAAACGACGGCTTTGAGTCCACCTAAAGAGGTGTATACGATGCACGTAGATCCGATAATGCCCACCGACGTCCACATATCCAAATTCGTCACTGAAAAATAATGCGCGACAAAAATATTTTAATTAAAAATATACGAGTGTCGATTTAAAATTTTTATTAACCTTGGTCTAATATTAGCGCAGTTCCATAGATGTAGGAAGAAGATAGCATAATCTGCATAAAAGAAGAAAACAAATGAATATTATTATTTTCTTTTTAATCTACATTTAAATTCAATAAAATCCTTAGTTTGAAGTTCACGCTTTAATAACAATGAAGAAAATTATGAGCTTCCTTGAAACAATTAAGTTTTCACAATTGCAATTTTGGGGTTTAATAAATTCGTCCGTGTTCTCATTTTGTCAATCCCTCCATTTGCGCGAGTTTTATGTGCGCGACTAGATTAGCCTACTTGCGAGTGTATAAGCTAAACGAAATTATGGGAATGACCAAAATTTGCTGACCAAAAATAATTTATTGCGTATTTCGCGTAAATGAATGGGCTTACTGCGCATAATAATTAATTGGAATTACTGACTTATATTGAATGACAACGAAATGTGTACCCTCCATTTACGCGAATTGAAGTTTGTTTTTAATTGACATTTATTTTTTTTATTATTAATACAAATCTAAATTTGGCTTCCACGCGTATTTTTGTCTCAAATTAATTTTTTAAACTCGATTTGCGCGTAAACGGAGGGAAGGGTATACTTGGCGAACGTAATAAGTATTGAATATTTACCATTCTGGAACTTTGCATCACTGAAATTCCGACTCTGATTTCTTTGCAAAATCTCAACTCTAAATACTTTTCATAATAATCAAAAATTAATTTCGGGAATAAACAATTTTTTTTTTAGACGTTTCATACTTCGTACACGGTGTTTCTCCCCAACTTGTAGAACACCGGAAGATACTGGGAGGCGCTGATGAAACCGGAAATGACAGTGCCGGAGCAGTAGAAAGCGAAAACCAGGCCGCTGGTGTAGATCTCCATGGATTGGCCCAGCAGAGCTCCGGCGGATGTGATGGTAGCTACGATGGACATGATGAGCGAGAAGACGTTTAAATCTCGGTTCGACACTAAAAAATCCTCCGTTTTCTTCATTTTTCGACTTTTAAACACGTGGTATATGCCCACTAAACAGGTCAAAGACACGATCGCGCTCATTGACACGTAATCCCATAGATCTAAGCCACTCATCTTTCGTTGTTTCTATTATTTTTTTTTTTTAAAGAGAGAGAGAGATGAAAAAACACAACGCCGAAGAAATCGACTGCTAAAATAGAAATGAAAATAGATTCTGGTTTATTTTTTTTTTTTCTCTCTAATAATAATCAACAACAAAAAAAAAAAAGTACAGAGAAAAAGTAGGTGGAGTGATCGAATAGTTTTGTCACCTGTTTCCTCACTTATCTAATACATTAATCCCTCTCCTTCGTCAAACGCGGTTTCTATTATAAGCGTTTGTTGTTTTGTTTCTTGTATATAGAATTTTCGTTTGAAAGCTGATAAAAATATCAGAAAAATGCTGTTTATTTGAAATTTTAAATGAACCCCTTCTTCATTTCGTGCCAGTCGGCGCCGGAGTAAGCTTCCTCGGGGGCTTTTTTTCCCCACCAACAACAACACAACAATATTGGAGAACAACAATCATTTTGACACATTTTCGAGTTATTTTCAGCGAAAAATCTTATTTGTTAGAAAAATTAGAAAATTTTAAAGACGATTAAAACGTTTAAGCAATTTTATAATTATATTCTTTAATTTAAAATATAAAGTAAAAATCATAGGGCAAAATGTGTGTGTGAAAAATTGCGCGTGAAAACTCGTTTCTGGAAACTCCATCCTCAAAAAAATCTGTGAAAATTAAAGCAAAGCATGTAAAAAAAAAAAATTCGCGTATAATAATGGAATTTTAATTCGCGTAAATGGAAAATAATTGTAAACAAAAAAGGGAATAAATTTTCTTTGTTTATGAATTGTTGAAACGGAGAAGAAGAAATGTTTGATTGATAAAGGATGAAGTGTGTTGCGTGGTAAGAGTTGTTAATAACAACAAAATTCCTTACCACATTTTTGCACGCCATTCGAATAAATTACTATTATTACGCGATTTCGTGCAACGCGTCTTCTTTCGCGTTCAGCGAGGGATATCGTATGAAGGTTGCTGGCAAGGTAAACCCATTAAAATGTACTCCGAAACCTGCTACTGCATACAAATTAGCCGTCGCGCGGGGGGAGAAATAAAAATAATTGGAGGTATTAAGCATTATCTAATTTAATGATTTAAAGGCGAGGAGAAATAGGATGAGTAGGAGTGAGCTGAACAGAAGGGGCGGGGAGGAGTTAAGGAGGATGGGGAGGAGGAGAAATGTAATAAATAAAACCTATTAGCTCTCTGATGTAAACGATCAAGTTGCGTGACGAACGTTAATTTTAAAATATTTGACCTGAATATTATTATAATAGTAAAACAATTATTTTCGTTCGTAATTTAAGGCTAATAATTAACGCCTGCTAAACTTGTTTTCCTTGAAAAATTAATTTCCTTTTTTTTTAATGGAATCATTGCACTAAAACACACCAAAACACCCGTATTAATTTTTTATTGCATATGTTAAAAATGTAAACAAACGTAAAAAAAAAAAAAATAATAATAATAAAATATTGCTTAAAATCAATTTTTTTTTTAAAATTAACTAAGTATTTTTATTTCTTATCTAATACAAATAACATTAATTATTTATGACGAATCATCATTGATTTAGAAACTCGTTTTCAGAGTGCTATTAATTACTGCAATATTGGGTTATTATTTTACGAAACAAATTTGTAATAAAATAAAAAAAAAACTTGGGCAAATATTTATAATTAGCTCGTTAATTAGCAAATTATAATGGCAATACCCAATTGATGTAGTAGATTAATAATTAAGATTTCTTAATTAAATCAACAGAAAGAAAGAGAGAGGGTATCTGTGTATGTGTGTGTGTGAGGGTGTTAAACTTCTTTTTTTAACCGGTTAAAACTCATATTGTAATTTATTTATTTTTTTTTTAAAAAAGACGTGTATTTAAATAATTTATTGTTTTTCTCGCTTTGAATTATTAGAATGGTCCGGTTTAGCTAATAAGCCGGAAAAAAGATAAAAAAAAAGCTATTTATGTGTTTGATCCGGTTTTCCCCGCTTTTCATTTACCTGGAAATTCTACTATTTGTTAATTCATTCAATTTATTTTTTTTAGAAACTAAAAGAAATTAATTGGCGTCAAAAAAATTTTAAATTACATTAACGAAGTATCGTTTTAAATTTAATCGATTTTATTTTAAACTGAAAAGATACATAATGGCTTATTTAAACCTGGTTTTCGCACCCATTCAATTAAGTTGGATAATAAAATTAACGCATTGAATAATTATTGTGCACCTGACATTAAGTGCTATTAATTTATAAACAGAAGAACGTGCTCAACTATACAGTAATTTTTCATATTAAACTTTAAACTGCGCAAGATCGTTTTCTCATTATTGTTTTTGTATGTAAACATTGGTTATTGGGAACCGGATGAATGGTCGTCATAATTGAACATTGCACTTTTTGCTCGTTTTATGGAACAGTTGTTATGATTATTATTATCATTTAATAAATTTGTTTTAAGATTTGTCAGCAGTTTTATTCCTTTGACACTGCGCTTATCTTTAAAAGTCTAAAACATAAATATTAAAATTTATTAATAATATAATTATTAATTTAAAAACATTTTAAAACTAATACTTGAGTTTTTTGAAATTGATTTTGATAGGAGAAGACTGTGAACATCAATTCCCGAAAACTAAACTCCGGCCATAAGCAATTTACGAACATCAAAGTTGAATAAGTCGACTAATAAAAAAAAAAATAATAATTTCTTTTATAAATTAAAATTTTAATGCGAGTGTTTATTATTTAATTGAGCTTACTTGCCATAGTAGAAAATCGCTTAAACGAATTTCACCCGAAGTGCGGATTAACAAGTCCAACTCCGGTGATTCGCGAGTGTATAAGCACTGGTTAAACAATTCCTCATTTATTTCCCTAAAACGTACAAAAAAATCTTATTACTTGAATTATTAACTATTGAAATGTATTATCTTACTGAGGTTGGATAATTCCTTCTCGAACCCCATCTAAAACCTTTCTCACCGAACTAAACATCTCCTCTCGACTCGTATAACTAACTGCCACATTCAAAAAATACCTGAAAAAAAAAAAAAAATAATTAAAATATACCGTAATTATTTTTTTTTTTTGTTTTTATTACTTGTCATTGTTTTTGGTGACGCTGACCACCTTAGCAATGGCTTTTTGAAGGTCCTCCGGAAAAAGTAGAAGATTCCCAACCGCCCTTACGCAGATTCCCGATGCCAACAGTTCATTCCTATCCCATTCATTAATAAAATAAAAATTGCAATACATGTAGCGGTAATTAAAATGTTATTACATAATATTTTTTATCTACCGTTGGTTCCAAAAACCTTCGAATTTGTCTCTAATCAAATTAAACAGGCTGTTCACTTCTTCCGGAGGTCGTTTGAAATTTTCTATACTAAAAGCGTACACTGTCAACTCTTTAATGCCCAAAGCATGACACATGCACGACATCACCTAAACGTTTAAAAAGATATTAATTATTTTATCCAATTTGATTCGCGCAATTATTGTTAAGTTTGAATTGAAGAATTTTTGTTTTTTTTAAGACATTGTTATTTAAATATTTAGATTATTAAAAGGATTTAATAGGCCTACTAATTCAGTTGGGTAGTTTTTTTTTAATGCTAACAGTATTGAACGGTTTTTTGTTTTTCGAACACAGTGTACATTGAATAGTTTGACAAAATGTGTAAAATTATGAATAAAACGTCGAATTCTATTACTTTGAGAAGTCTGGAAAATCCGGCCGAGTGTCCCTCGATCTGTTCAATGTTATTCGTGCGGGCGAATCTTCTATTTCCGTCCATTATAATGGCCACGTGACGAGGAATCGGACCTTGTTTCAACACTCGGAGGCAGAATTTTTGCCAAAAAGTGAGCTCCACTGCCTTAGAAAACCAATTATTATCAACAAACGTTTTGTCATCCAAATTAAACATTTTGCTGGAAGATAATGCCGGCAACTGGTGACATTATGCCTCGCTGTTTTACATTACTTTTTTATTGTTTTATTTAAGACTCATAAAACATGCAAAATAAATAAAATGGCACAATTTCATTTCGAATGTTGACTCGGAAGTGAGGAGGGGAGGGGGGGGGGGGGGGGGGGGGGGGGGCCGGATTTAGAACGAAGGTTATGGAAGAGTACATGTATATCTGGATTGTTATAAAAATCTGCCTACAAAAGTAATGCATGCATAATTTTCTTTTTTTAAAAAAAAAATTCTTTACAACTTATCTATCGAAAAGGCCGCAAAATAAGAGCCAAAAAGTAAAATAAAAAGCGGAAATAAACCGGTGCGTGAAAACCTTGATCACATGAAAATGAAATATAAAACAAACTCTTTGGGTCAATATGTTGAGAATGACGTCAACTGCGCCAGCATTTTTGTCATTGTATATAGAAAACGCGGCATTCATTTTTTTTTTTTTTTTTATAGATCTAGTTCGATTATAAACATTCGTCATTATTTTAATCACTAACTGGAATGACTGCACTAGCGCTTGTAACTACTGTATTTAAACAACTGTGTTCAAAATTCAGTTGAAACGAGGCGAGAGAGAAAAATAATAGCCTACCATAAAGTACTCGGCTTTTATTAATATTCATCTGTTTCATAACAAAAACATCGTAATACCCAAAAGCACAATACTGTAGTTGGTAAGGTGAGTCAGCTTGAAAAACCGTAATACAGTATGGCTTTAATACTGGTACAGTGTATGTAGGCCTACACTTTTATCTGACTCACCTTGTAAAACATTAAAAATAATAATAATAAGTACCGGTAGTAACTTGGTAATAATAATTATTTTATTTTTTGAATTATTTTTATTCTGTTAAACATGCGTCCGCCAAATCCTGTATATTAAAATAATGCAAATTAATATTTAAATACAAACCGCAAATATAAAAAAAAAACGATTATTTATTTTTATATAATAATTATTATAGAAGTGAAGCACACGTACCGCGACAATTACACATTCACATCCCAATGGACATTCACGCAAATCAGTGTCATTGCATTTTCTTATGCCGTCTCTATCCGGATGCCAGCAAAGATTCTTTGCCTACAAAAACAATAATCATTTTCATCTTTAAAATTAATTTTTTTTTTGAATATTAATTAGTTCACGTGTGGAGGAGTTTGAGAGAAGGGTTGCCGAAAACATTTCCCTACACCTGATGAGCCCTTCGATGCCAAAACAAGAATTAATATG
Organism: Polydesmus complanatus; assembly: GCA_034692225.1. Classification (NCBI taxonomy): domain Eukaryota; kingdom Metazoa; phylum Arthropoda; class Diplopoda; order Polydesmida; family Polydesmidae; genus Polydesmus; species Polydesmus complanatus. Next base: position 9,634 of record JAQGAZ010002676.1, read on the forward strand.
TAGTAGTAAGAGACAATTTTTTTCAATTAAGGAACGTTTGGCGTTTGGATCGTGGTGATTTATTCATCTCAGCTAATTTTAGGTGTATTCCTATTTTTGTCTGAGGCTAATTTGGCTCGGGCAGAGCTATAGCAAGACCTAAGATTAGCTGAGATGAGTTGGGTGTAATTGGTCACCTTTATTATGATCCAAAGGCTAATGCGTTCTTAAATTCGAATAAATAAAATGTTATTAAATTGATTTCCAAAACATTTACTTGGCGATTAGTTATACATTCGCATCCCCGTGGACACTCGAGCGAGTCGATTCCACCACAAAAAACCCCGCTTCCGTCATTCGAAAGCCAGCATGGAGTTCTCTAGAAAAATAATTACGTCAAAAATGACATCAATAAATTTTATCTAATTTTTTTTTTATATCGATTGAGTTACAATTGGAGGAGGTTGGACCGCACCTAACAGATAACAATATCCGACCGGAATGCTCGGAGTGCTCTTAAATTAATAATAATTACATTAGATTTGAATTTTTTTTTTTTTTTTTTTTTTATTAATTGAACGTTATTAAATTAATAGAAAAGATGACCTCGTCCGCTTCGCAGCCGCATCCCGCCGAACAACTACCGTGAGCAGCGATCGCTCCGCAAAATGCGAAATAATATTCGTTAGCATTATACTCCTTCACGCATATATCCGGTTCGAACCGATCCTGAATAGTTAATAATAAGTCTCTTCAAAACTGATTTGCCCGAAAATGCATTATTTTTCAATATTAATAAACTATTGACTTACCAAGTTTTCGGGTTTAGCCCGTGTTAAACTAAGAAAAGCGCGGAATAAAATCAAAACAAAAAAGTACCGAACCGCTGACATTCAATTAAATGCAATATAAATGCTTTCGATTAGTTATAAATAATTATTATGAGCGATTGTTAATTTTTTAAATGCCAAATTGAATTTACATATAGAAACGGTGTTTTTTTTATTATGTTAAAAAAAAAAAATGAAACGAGAGATTTTAAATACGAGTATCATGATTATTATTGATTTTCAAGTATTGAAATTACCAAAAAAAAAAAATAAAAAAAAATTAATATGCTGTTGTAGCACTTTTTTTTTTTTTTTTTGGCAATAGAGTTTGAAAAAACTGAAGTAAATATTTCCCAAAACGTTATTTGCGCGAGTCGTTACTTCCAAAAAACTGCACTTGGGCGAGTGTTTACTTCCATTAAAATTTCACTTTTTTTGCGCGAAATTGTGAGAATTGTATTTAAAACGATTAAAAATATTTATTATCTTTAATATGGAATTTCATGCCAGCTTAATTATTATTAATATGCTGGTTTTAGCCAACCGATTATCTGCGTTCTAACTGGCAGAGGGGGTGGAGCCACCCCAGCTCAAAAAAAAAAAAAATAATAATAATAATAATAATAATAAAATAAATAATTTTTATTTAAATTATATCAATCATTAAATAAAACCAGAGGTTAAAATAAGTTTTGAAATAATTTTAGTTGGATGGATCCATCGATAATTTTGTGTTGACAAGATGGGGGGGGGGGGGGAGGGGGGTCAAAAATTCATTGAAAAAAAATTAACATACGGTTAATTAATTAGTCTATTCTTTAAGCTCAAATAAATATATAATATTATTTCAATACCTGTATTATTTTTTTTTTAAACAAAAATAAAAAATCTAGCTGATACTGCTTAAAAATTGAAAGTTTCATAATAACGATAATAATCAATTTTTGAGAATGGAAAAGTAAACATCGATTTGTTGAACACGTAATCGATTACAATCGATATCGCTCATTCGATTTACTTCGGCTGAGGAGAAGTGGGTGTAACGACCTCTCGATACCAAACGAAATACTACCAACAAATGGGGGTACGACAAAGAGGTACATTTGCTATGGTGAGTCCTTTTTTGTGAACCGTTTGTCGTATACCCATTTGTGTAAAATTGTCTTTGGTACCGATATGCCGGAGGTCCGAGTCGAAGCGAGAAGAAGGAGTCTACCTCCTTCGTTGAGTTTTAATGGCGGCAGTCGTGGAATCAACGCGTTATAAGTCTGTGATTTTCAGTCAAATCGTAGTTTACATCATTGAACTCGTGGTGATAAGTGTTGTCACATCCTCGCGGTGCGTTTGAATTCTTCCAAGGCGAATGTATGTTTTCTTAACTGGCTGTATGTGAGCGAGCAAAGTGATTCTCGAACGGGCAATTATTATTATTATTCCGCACTGAGCATGCAGCGGTCCGAGTGTGTTGTTGATCTTCAGTCGGGACGACCGCGATTTATAACGGAATATATACTGAGATGATTTGATTTCAACAAAATATTGCCAATTAATTAGGAAGTATTATGAATAATTGTGCGCGATTTACGGGGTTGTTAGTTGGGCGTAGTGTTTTATTTCTACCCGGTACGTGACTATTATGGTGATGACCTCCATTCGACCTATTCGAGCGGCGAGCGATTTAATGGCCGCTTTTCCTGTGTTCAGACTGTTTCATGAAATGAGAAGAAATGTAAGTCACTTTTCATTCATATGTATTTGTTTCCGAATTTTATGTGTTTGAGACTACTGTATTCGAATGAGTTTTGTTTTGATCGTAACTACTGTATGTTGTAAATAATTATTCGTGAGCCTCCTGTGACCTTAAATAGAGATGTAAATCAAAGCGAAAATACACGTGTAGCCTACGCGTAGACTGCGCAGTGCGAGATATCGAAAATTTTTATGATGAGGATTTTATTTTGATTTTTGACATGTCTGAGTGGCGATGGGGGGAGGGGGGTTAAATCTACCAGGAAAAATTAATGACGAAAAATAAATTTGACAAAAAGCAGACATTTCAACTTTGGTTGAAATTGCAGAGGCAAACGCGCCTAAGCCACGCAGCGCACGTCAAGTGCTTAGCGACTTTTGCCTTTCAAATTATTGTAGGATATAAATTGCACAATACTGTACTTAGGAAGCTGCACCGCACTCGTAAAAGGTCAATGGGAAAGGGGCAATTATTACTGTATTATTAAAGCATACTTTCATCAGAATTTTTATAATTGCACAATATCTTTTTTTTTATTAGAAATTCAAACGTCTAAATTTACATTTAAAAAACTAGCTCGATGATTTCAAATACTGTAGCATAGAAAATATACAAAAAATATTTCAAGAAAATATCTGAATGCGAACTTTGATCACCGTTTTAAAATGTTGCGCACGAATCCCCTGGTGTTTATATAAGAATGGTACTGGAATCTAATAAGAGAGGGAATTTAGCCGGGGAAAAGCTGTTTAGCTCGAGTTAATTACATATTAATTACCTTTAAATAAAATTAATTAGCAAAAAAACTGGACGTTAATTTAACTGAAATTGATAACAAAAATTGGCAACATTGTCGATTAATTTTTTGTGTGATATTGAGTATGCTAAGTTTGCTCGTAAACTTGTTCAAATTAAATAGGCAGTTTTTGACTTTTTCAAATTGTAGTTTGAACACGAAATGTTAAGTGAAATTTGGACGCGGTTCTGTCGAAAAAGCGTTGAAATTCGGTGCGGCATTTCGATGACTGTGTCTGGTATCACCTTGCATCTGCTTGTCAGTCTCGTTTGATTTTGAATTTCCTATCCTGACCGACCTAACTCAGGTTAATTTTTATGGAGACAAATCTATCTTTTTAGTTTTAATATTTCAAAAGCATTCTCGGCTTTATTATAGTTTAATGTAACAATAATTTTAAAAATAAATAAACACTGTTAAAATATTTTTTTTTTTAAAAAAAATTTCTGAGTAAAAGCTGCGTAAATTATTAAAAACGTGCAATAGTTTATTAAATTAAGATATACGAGTAATAAATGATTTTAAAATACTATATATAAAAACGATTTAGCATGTTACAGTAATTAAGTTATTTTATGAGGTACATTGCACGTAAATTGCTCTTCCTCCCGCCATCAGGACCAACCCGAAAGCGATGCAACCAATAGCTAATCCGGCGATTGCTCCCCAAGATAATCCCGCGGAGTCGTCGTCTTGATTCCCTAAAAATAATTGTAACAACATTCCGTTATGAAAAGAATTGTATTTTAAGTTTTATTGTTCTACCTAAACATTTGTGATGCACGCAGTAATTATGCCATGAAAACACTTGACACTGTTCATCGGTGTTGCAATCGGCATAATATGGAACAGCTACAAAAATATTAAAATATTAATTTTTTTTTTAAATTAATTTAATTATTACTTGATAAACACGCGGGAGTATCCGATTGGTTATTAAAGGGTATAAAAAAATTTCCTCCGCAAGTGCATTCCGCGTCACGACAACCGGCGTTCAGAGCTAAGCAATCAGCTGATGAGCCGCACTTTGACTCTAAATTCACTCCCTCTATTTAAATAACGAAGGAAACGTTGACCTAGATTATTTTTTTAAAAAAATAAATAAATAAACAAAATTTAACTGTTTTTAGGATCGATTTTAAACGCATGCGAGTAAGTTTTGACTCCGTCCGAAGTGTGGACTACAACTTCGCACACGTAATACCCGGAGTTATATCTGCTCAATGGGAGTCGCATTTCGAATCTTTCTTCATTTCTTTGCCAGTAGTAGTTAAATATAAGCGCCGAAACGTTGGCGTGCGTAGAATAATCTGAATATTGTCGCTCACAATTAAATACGAATTTTAATTAGACACAAATTAATAAATAGCTCACATTTGAATTTATGATCAACGATGTGCGCGGATTGGTCTCGAAGAGAGGTTAAACTTCCCGAACAACTCAAGGTGCAGTTTCCATATTTAATAAAATCACTCGTTGCGCAACTATCAGTTTCTTCGATTATTGAATCTGTTTTTAGACAAAATTAAATTTAACATTAAACGAAGGAATTTCGATTTATTATTATTATAAGTTTACCTGCGTTTCCGTGCGAATCGCTCGCAGAAATAACGACTAATAATATGAAAATAATATTAGATATATAATAGCTACTCACATTCATGGCGCATTATTAAATACCAACTACCCAAAAACACACCAAAAACAAATATTAAATTTATTTATAAAAAAAAAATAAAAAAAATAGATAAGAAATAAGATAAAGCGGTAGTTTCCAAGCAACTAGATTAAAGTAGAAAAAGGTTAAAAATCAGCTGATTAATGTAAATACAGATATCGCTTTGTAATTATTATATTATGCACTGCATTGGAATCATTTAATAAATTAATTAAATTTTTCATTAAACTAATGAACCTTTGATTTAGCTGCTAGTAATTTTTTTTTAAGGACAATGACGAAATTAAAAAAAAAAAAAATTATGTTTTTGAGAAAATTAACAAAAAATCAGAAAATTAAAAAGGTTAAAAAATGCCCGTTAGAAGGGCGGGAAAGTTGTGCTTTTGAGAACAAGTTTGAGGTGTAGTAATCGGCTGTATATTATACAATACATTGTACGTGAATAAGATATTCCATCGCTTAATCTTTTAAAACTACAGTAGATAGAAAGCTGCCAGTTGTGTCGCAGATTAATTTTTGAGCGGAAATTGGATGACGTGGTTGGAAATGGCGCTAACGTTGGAATCAGCTAAGGATAAATATCGGAAAAGGAAAATTTTCTGTAACAATTAACATACTACTCATGAGTCATAGATTAAGATTTCGTTATTGATTTATGGTTAGTGTGGGTATTCACAGAGCAAAACGAAATTTTTAACATTGGAGAGACCAACTTGTACTTGTTGTCTCACGAGCGTTTGTCATTTGAAAGAGAACTAACTACACAGCGCATGCGTGTGCGCGACATCTTTGCTATGCAAAGCGTGGGAAAGCGTTTGGCACAGACTCTTGGCGCCGTCTGCAAACGTTAGAAAAGGGTAGACAGGATGCGCCGCACCTCGGTTGCTACGCGACGGGAACTTTGTTACCAAAAACTTCTCTTTGGTTTCAACAGTTAGGTTAGGGCCGTTAGGCCATGGGCGAAGGCCTTTGCCCAGATAGGCTTAACCATAAATCAATAACGTCATCTTAACCTATTGTAGCAAGCTGTTACCAGCCACCGTAGTAGACTCGATTGCAGGGTGTCTTGAATGCTTCCTAGTTTTGTAGGGAGCCTTGAGAGAAGAGACCCCAATTATTATGTTAAAATGAGAAGTTCATTTAAATTTTAATGCGTTTATAAAAACCAATCTCAAAATTACATTATAACCTCAATTAAGATTAACGTTAAAAATTTTTGCGGATAAAAACAAAATTGATTGGTTCTGGAAATATAAGGTGACCATTTTTTTTTTAATGAAAAGGAGGACAAAAAATTTTAAGACAAAAGTATTGGTTTTTCTATACCTT
>JAQGAZ010002677.1:0-15984 GCA_034692225.1 Polydesmus complanatus
TATATTGACTTCCGGTTGAGTTGACTGCACATCTTCCTCCGTAGAGACATGGGTTGGGGTGGCAGGGGTTAATTGGGTTTCTCCTATTGTTCATTAAATTAATTAATCAATATTTAAAAATGAATAGTATGCCTTTGTTTACGTTGTCGTTGTTGTTTGTTGGTTTTGAAGGCAGACGTTGATTTGGTCTAAGCTGGTGATGAGTTGGCTTCCGGTCTGATTAACCCATGCGGTTAGTTTGTCCTGGCAGGTGGACAGGAAGTGTGACGTCACTCCACTCCACACTCCACCTCCTTCACTCGCATTCAGCGAACACTCACTCAATTGATTCTCTATTTTAATTAATTTTTCATCGATTTTGTTTAATTTTTTCTCAAATTTATCGATTTTTTTGAAATAATTTTCTTCAATTTTTTCGATTTTTATAAAATTTTCTTGAAACTTTTGGATAAGTTCGAGGTTTGAGTTGCTAATTGCGCGCGTAATATTTGCGATAATTTCTTGCACATCAAATGCCTGAATCAAAATAAAAAATTAGGTTCAATTAAACGTATGTCTTAATATTGAATGTGATTAAATTACGTCATTGTTTCCATTGGATTGTTCCACTTGATCCTTTCGCTCGTTTAAATAATCCATCTTTTGATTGATTAACATAACAATACTAAAAGTAAAATAATTAAAAAGTTTTAATTTAAATAAAAAATTAAATTTTTTTAATTAACTTTTTACCTCGGACTAATAGCTCCTCGCTTCTCCTAATTAAAAAAAAAATTAAGTTTTTTAATTAAAATTAAAATCGAATTATTATATTTACTTTTTGAGCGGAAGTGGGAGAAGAAAAGACGAAATTGAACGCGAAAATGAAGAAGAAAAAACCAAAAAGCGGAATTTTACAACTAAAAAAAAATTAAATAATTAATTTTAATATTAAAAAAAATAATATAATTAAAAAGTTGAGTGAATTTGACTTACCTTAAGAACATGGCTGCAGGAGAAGAAGAGTGGAGAGTGTTGTCGGTTGAGATGAAGGAAAGCGAATGAGTCTCCTACTTTCATTCGCATTCACCTCTCACCTTTTTCCTATTCAACCAATGAGGAGACATCTCCCGCTGTTGCTGAGGAAAATAATTAAGAAAAAACTTTCCATAAGAAGTTGGACTTAAGAGAGAGAAAGGTCACTTGAGAAAGAGGTCAGTTGATAGTGTTCATTTCCATGTGATGACGGATGAGCGTAGGAGGAGGAGGTCAAAGTGTTTGTTGTTCAGTTTCCTTATCTCAAAATAATAATAATTATAATCTACAGTTGGCTCTATTGCACTTTAAGAAGGGGTCAAATGTTGAATCAAAAGTGAAAGGTGGTTTAGATAGAGAGGGTACGTTTCAGAAAATAAGTAGTTATTATTGCCCTATTGGAATGCCTTTCAAAGCTGATTTAAAGGTTGGTGTCCTTAATAGAGAGGGAGGGAGGGAGACAACGCAGGGGGTGCAAACGGAAGTAGATCTTTCTGCTGTTACATTTTCGTTATAACTTATTTAAAAAAAAAAAAATTTTTGTGTCGAAATTTCGTTCTAAAAAAGTTCGTTATATCGAAACTCGGTTGACACGTGACACTTGGAAGTCATTAGTATTCATCAATAAATAAATTATTTAATTTCACAAAAAAAAAAAATTAATTAATTAATTAAAATATTAATTTAAAATCAATCAACAAATTATAATTTTTTTAACATGAAATGTACGGGGAAATATTAAGAAGCGACAACACTGTACGTAATGATGACGTAATTCGCGTAGCAATGTGAATGTTTACTCATTATGCCTCTTTGAACGCACCCTGCCATTGCCTTCACGCATAACGAAGGTAGTGCGTACACGTGCTATTCAATGGAAGGTAGTGTTCCAAAAATGCGTCGTATTGAGTAACTCTTTCAAAGATTTATAAATCTCGCTGTTTGTAAATCTTTGAGCTCGGAGAAGAAGCTGCTGTTGTTTTGACCGAGGAAGACATTTTTCACGAAGAATAATTATTAGCTACGTTTAATTAACGGATAGTAATTAATGGATTAAGTGCGGTCACCGTCCACATTCTGTAACTCGGACGGAAGTCGCGTATGTGTTTCGCCGGGAGACAGCGGTGTTTTTAGCGACGACGGAAGTGTTTTTGTGTTTGACGGAAGAATGTGGTGTTGGTTGCTGCGGCGCCGACTGCAGCGTTGGCGGCAGCCATTGCTTCTTCACGGACTTGTCTTCCGCGGAGGAGGAGGAGGAGTCTACGGGATTTCTTGTCCGGCGGAATAAACAGGGGTTTTCCCCTGTTACAACATTTGACGTCATCGCCTTCTCTTATTTAATAATTATTATTATGACCTAGTTCTTTCTCGGAGGATAATTTAAATAAAATAAAAAGGTAAGAAATTAATTTTTTCTTATTAAAATTAAGATAAAAATATTTCGCGTGAAATAATTACATCCAGAAGTCAACGGGAGAGAATGATGTAACCAGTGGGCGAGTGCGTAGTAAGAGTTTCCTCCGAGTGACGTCACGCAGATGCCGTAAATTATTTTCAACGTGTGCGTGACGTGTTATTGATTCGTTTAATGATAATTATTATTATGTATAGAACTATAGATGATGTGTACATGAAGTAGATCGATGTGACGTCATCGCGGGGAGATTTTTTTTTTTTGTATGACGTAATTGGGAGAAGCGTTCGGCGTATTTGTTTTCCCCGGTGACGTCACTGCTGCCTATGCGTCGCACATTTCGCAATAAAATTAATTATTTTGATTTTTTTTTTTTAAATGTTGAGTGACGTCATCGAATGCTTAATCATAATATTTTTTTCTGCCTGATTGATACCTCTTTCGCTCGAGAAACCCCCGGACGAGCGGCCCAATCGCGCGATTTATGGAACGGCCCTCGCGTGTAGCGTGTGTAGTGAATGAAGGCGATGACCCACATTCACATAGTTTTTAAAAGTTCTCTCGCTATTTGCGTCTATAACAATTTTAATATTTTAATAATTACTAATAATAAAACACATTTTGATTAAACATTAATTAATACATTATCATTAATGGAAAAAGTTTTAATTAGTAAGAAGTGTGAGGTGCTTCTCACACAGGGAATACCATCTCTCATTATCATTACCCCAGACCCACAGCCGACTCTCATCGTAGGTCCACAATAGACCGAACCTAGAGCCAGTTGCACTTTTCATGTCTGTCCGTCTTCCGGTGTACTGGCCCAACCCACTTCCGTCCACCCACACCCACCCACTCGCCGCCTCGTGCTTCATCCATAACCACAAGTAAAGGTACGTCTCGTACATGGGCCGGAAATGGTCTCTGAGGATGCGAGTCTTCTCCTCGTCCTTGGGCATGGCTAAGGTCATGCCCTCCCTCTCGCACTTGACCTTAGCCTCTGCCCACCTTACCCTAGACTCCATGATTATGTACAGAGTGTCGTTCAGTCGCCAACACCTCTTCTCCACTGAGCACTCAACGTCTAATAGTAAAATTAAAGTTTTAAGTAGCACTTATACTAACTCAATGAATAAGATGATGGTTTACTTTCGCAGCGACTTCCGCTTCTTAATTTCGGACAAACACACTGGTATTGATTTCCGGTGGAGCTTAGTTGGCATTTTCCTTCGTGGAGACAAGGATTGGGCTCGCACACGCTTGCTCTTAAGTAATTAATTAAAAGTTGATTAATTAAAGTCTATGGGTGAGATTTACATTTAAGGTTTATTAGAAAGATTTACATTAAAGTCCATGGAAGCGATTTATCTGAAGTCAGATGAGAGAGATTTACGTTTTGGTTTTTTTTTTTTTTGTGTGTGGAAGAGTCCGAAGAGATTTGCATTATTTTTGTGTGGAAGAGATTTACGTTTTTTATGTGTCGAAGAATCCGAAGAGATTTACATTAACTTGTATGGTAGAGATTTACATTCATTTGTATGGAAGAGATTTACGTTGTTTTTTATGTAGAAGAGATTTGCATTATTTTTGTGTGGAAGAGATTTACGTTAATTTGTCTATTAGAGATTTACATTCATTTGTATGAAAGAGATTTACGTTTTTTTATGTTGAAGAGATTTGCATTATTTTTGTGTTGAAGAGATTTGCATTATTTTTGTGTGGAAGAGATTTACGTTAATTTGTCTATTAGAGATTTACATTCATTTGTATGAAAGAGATTTACGTTTTTTTTATGTTGAAGAGATTTGCATTATTTTTGTGTGGAAGAGATTTACGTTAATTTGTCTATTAGAGATTTACTTTAATTTGTATGGAAGGGATTTACGTTTTTTTTTTGTGTGGAAGAATCCGAAGAGATTTACATTAACTTGTATGGAAGGGATTTACATTAACTTGTATGGTAGAGATTTACATTAACTTGTATGGTAGAGATTTACATTAACTTGTATGGAAGGGATTTACATTAACTTGTATGGAAGAGATTTACGTTCTTTTTATGTAGAAGGGATTTACGTTAATTTGTCTAGAGATTTTAGAGATTTACTTTAAAGTTTATGGAAGAGATTTACATTAAAGTCCATGGAAGAGATTTACTTTAAGTCATACGAGATAGATTTACGTTAATTTGTATGGAAGAGATTTTCGGTTTTTTTTTTTTTTGGATGAAAGAGATTTACATTAAAGTCTATGAGAGATTTACATTGAATGGAACTTTACCTTTTTGGATCGGTTAAGTCGCACTTGAAGGCCATTTGATCTAAGATGGCTTTGATTTCCGTCGCGTCGGTTGACTCGTTGGTCCATGCGCTTAGTTTGGCCTGGCAGGTGGAGAGGAAGAGTGACGTCACTCCACTCCACGCTCCATCGCTCTCTCTCCTCTCGTTATTACCCTTAGTTTCACTCGCGTTCAGCAAATGGAACAATTGGTTCAATTTCTCTTCGATTTTGTTCAGTTTTTCTTCAAATGTTTGAACAATTTTGTGCACTGCATCAAATCCCTAAAAAAAAGTGCAAGTTTTACCTTAATTAATTTCCCCCTTTTAATTTATACTTCGTTTCCTTTGGATTGTTCCATTCGGTCCACTCGAGCGGTCAAATTGTCCATTTGTGTATTGAATTTCATCATCAAACTTGAAATTATTAATTTTGATAATTAGAATTTTGCATTTTTGAGTTAATTAGCTCGCGCGTTGAACTCACTTTGTACCGTTTGAAAGCTCATTAAGATCACATTTTGAACGTGATTTAACTTGTACGAAATCATCCTCATCGGCGGAAGAAAACGAAGAGGCGAAATGGAACGTGAAAATAGCGAAAACCAAGTAGAAACCAAAGAGAAACTCAATTTTACTACTGAAAAAAATAATTTAAAATTTTTGCTTAAAAAAAATTCTAAATTTGCATTAAAATAATTCTAAATTTATCAAAAAAAAAAAATTTTTTTTTTTTAAATTTGCATAAAAATATTTGTTTAAAATTTTGGCTAAAAATAATGCAAAATTTTGGATATGAAAAATTCTAAATTTCACCTCAATGCTCAAAAAAAAAAAATTTTAAATTTAAAAACAAAAATTTTAATTTTAACAAAAAAAATTTCTAAATTTGAATAAAAAAAATTCTAAATTTCACAAAAAAAAAATTACATTTCGCGTAAAAATAATTCTAAAATTCACTAAAAAAAATCTAAATTTTGCTTAAAAATAAATCTAAATTCCAAAAAAAAAAAAAAATTTTAAATTTGACAAAAAAAAAATTGGAAATACTGTACCGGTAATTCTAAATTTCACAAAAAAAAAAAAAAAATTTAAATTTTGCCTAAAAATAATTCTAAAATTCACAAAATAAATTTTAAACTTGACAAAAAAACTTTTTCTAAATTTCACAAAAAAACTTTCAACGACACAAAACTTTCAACAACAACAACTTTCACAAAAACGATCAGCCCTCGCTTAACGTGTGAAGAAGCAATGTGCAAAAAATGGAAGTTCAAAAAGTCCAGGATACTAGTGGCAAAAGAAATAGTAAACGTTTATTTTTCGAACTGCCCTTCTTTGAGAGTAGGAAGTGAATGGAAGGCTGAGGGCCATTCAGAAAGAAAAGACCTGGTCTATAAAAAAGAAAACACGGTTTTCGTCAAATTTATAAGAAAATCGTTCAATAGTGTTGAACTTATGAGACAATCGTTCAAATTGAGAAAGTCGTTCGTTTTGAGAGAAAGTCGTTCAAAGCATTGAACTTATGAGACAATCGTTCAAATTGAGAAAGTCGTTCGTTTTGAGAGAAAGTCGTTCGTTTTGAGAGAAAGTCGTTCGTTTTGAGAGAAAGTCGTTCAAATTGTGAGAAAATCGTTCAATTGCATTGGACTTTGGAGACAGTCGCTCAAATTAAGAAAGTCGTTTAAATTTTAAAAAAATAGTTCACTGATAAAAATTAAATCGTTCACTGATAAAAATTAAATCGTTCCCTGATAAAAATTAAATCGTTCACTGATAAAATTAAATCGTTCACTGATAAAAAAAAATCGTTCACTGATAAAAAAAAATCGTTCACTGATAAAAAAAAAAATCGTTCACTGATAAAAATTAAGTCGTTCACTGATAAAAAAAAAATCGTTCACTGATAAAAAAAAAAAATCGTTCACTGATAAAATAAAAATCGTTCAACTCATAAAGTGAAATTTTTGTTTTGTTAACTTGTCGTTAGAAAGAAATGTTCACTAAAATATTTATATATTTAAAAAAAGGTTTTTTTTAAAAAAAAAAAATAGTTCTAAATTGAATTTTAAAAAAATGAGTAAATTTACCTTTTATAACATGGCCGTTTTTAATGAAATTTTTAAAACTCGATTTTGCGTTCTTAATGGACTTTCGGTCAGAAACGTTTACTGAAGAGGACACGCATAGTGGACCACATCCGCAGGGCGTTGGAGGAAGGGTGTGGTTGGGGGGCAAAGTGAAATAGAACCCTATTTCTTTAAGGGCTATAATAATAATCGTTCAATTTGTAAGAGAGTCGTTGAGTTTGCGCCATCCGTGCACCGTAGTTGCGAGGGAGGGAGGGAAGTTGCGACACGAATAAAGCGCACAAAATGCAATTGAATTTTCAAATGCTCAGAATCAACTTTTTATTTGTTTAAGCCTTCAATTCAATTGCAGGTTTAAAAAATACTCTTCGATTTTGGTCAATTACTTTTTTAAGTTCTTTACCACAGGGGCTACCACGGGAACGGCCCCTACAGTGGCATTGACCACTTCTTTTGCCGCTTCATCAAAAACAATCTGAAACTGAAACACACAAAAAATCATCAAAATTAATTGAAACATTTTTAGGGTTTCGAGGTTGGAATTTAAATGTTTCAAGAGATACAAAATGTTCCAATACGCCAAAAAAAAAAAAAAAGTGTCCTTAATGTTTCCATAAACTTAAGGAAACATTTTGAAACACATAGGAACTGCGTTGTTGCGCGAGGGAACAAAAAAATAAAGATAGGAACACTTACTAGTTTAAGGATGGCTCTTTGAATATTTGTCTGAACCTTACCCTCTTTTTGAGGTTCGACTGGAACGACCATGATGGCTACTGCGCATGCGCAGAGAACAACTAAAATCAACTTTATTTCTTTTTAAAAGGTTTTAGCTTTAGATTTACACTTGAGATTTAACTTTGTGTTTAAATCGTTGTTCCCGATGCAGAATGAGCTGACTTTCTCTCCCTATTTATACCCTGAAAATGCTGTCGTTTCTCGTTCATTTCGCAATACGCAACAGCTGGCAGCCATCTTATTTCCTCCCCCTTGAGTGTAAGAGAGAGAGAGAGAGAGTATATTTCGAAAACCGCGTAAAACGAGGGAAAAACTCGTAAATAGTCGCCAATTATAGTTTTAGTCGCCAAAATTAAATTTTAGTCGCCAATTATATTTTCAGTCGCCAAAGTTTGAATTTAGTCGCCATTTTCCAAGTTTAGTCGCCTGTCGAAAATTTAGGCGCCATTTTCTAAGTTTAGTCGCCTATTTCAATCATTAGTTTTAGATTTTAGGCGCCAGTTTTAGATTTTAAGCCCCAGTTTCAAATATTAGTCGCTAAATTTTAGTTTCTGGGCCTATTTACGTCATTTGTACCGTGTGTGTAATCGGTAGTGCGCACGCGTGAAATCAATTATTTTGAGTGGGCGGGGCTTATTATTAAGAAGAGGTAACCCTCGAGGTTTGCGGGGGAGAAGTTGTTTTTCTCTTTACTTTCCGATCAGCCCTCGCTTAACGTGTGAAGAAGCAATGTGCAGAAATTGGAAGTTCAGAAAGTCCAGGGATACTTCGTGGCAAAGGAAAATAGTAAACGTTTATTTTTCGAACTGCCCTTCTTTGAGAGTAGGAAGTGAATGGAAGGATGAGGGCCATTCAGAAAGAAAAGAGTTTCGTTTAATTTGTAAGAAAATCGTTCAATGGCGTTGAACTTTGGAGACAGTCGTTCAAATTGAGTCGTTCGTTTTGAGAGAAAGTCGTTCAAATTGTGAGAAAATCGTTCAGATTGTGAGATAGTTGTTCAAATTGAGAAAGTCGTTCGTTTTGAGAGAAAGTCGTTCGTTTTGAGAGAAAGTCGTTCAAATTGTAAGAAAATCGTTCGTTTTGAGAGAAAGTCGTTTAAATTGTGAGAAAGTCGTTCATTTTGAGAGAAAATCGTTCAAATTAAGATTTGTAAGATTTTAGCGTTCACTTTTACCAGTTTAGTGATTACATTTCTAGTTTAATGTCTATTTCACGAATTTGAGGACGATTTGTACGAGTTTAGTGACCCATATTTTTAAGGTAATGGCCACTTTATTTTATTTATTTGCTCTCAAGTTTAGTAGGCAAATTTCATTGTACATAATTACGTTCTTGAACAACAAACAATTCGATCATTTGGCGGTAAATCTCTGCTTAATTAACCATATAGTTTAGTCACTATATCTATGTGTTTGGTGACCATATGAGTTTTGCAAAAGATTTACTTTAAAGTCTATGGCAGAGATTTACATTTATGTTTATGGAAAAGATTTACAACAAAATGTTTCGTGCAGATTCAACAAATGACAACAACAATAACTTTTAAATGTCATTTTGATTGCGAACGTTATAATCGATGACGTTATAAACGAGTTTAACCGAATAATTCATTTTAAAAAGATTTTATTTATTACATTAAGGAAATACGTTCAACTCAAATGATATTAAATTTAATTAACAGTTGTTATAATGGAAAGTTAATTAGTGAGTTTAAACTGATACTCACACACGGCATACAATGGGGTAGTAGCATAAGCCCAACCCCACATCTGACTCCCACAGTAAAAACACAATAGACCGAACCATGAACGAGTTTCACTTTTCATGTCTACCCATCCTCCGGTGTACTCGCCTAAGCCACTTCCGTCCAACCACACCCACCCACTCGCCTCTCGCTTCAGCCCCAGCCACAAGTGAGTGTAAGGGTATTCGGTGTAAATGGGCTTCAATTGGTCCCAGAGGAATTGATTGCTCTCCTGGTCCTTAGGCATGGCTAAGGTCATGCCCTCCATCTGGCACTTGACCTTAGCCTCAGCCCATGTTAACTTAGTTTCGATGACTGTGTACAGAGTGTCATTCAGGCGCCAACACCGCTTTTCCACTGCGCACTCATCATCTAAAGAAATAAAAAGCTTAAGTAGCACTTATATTAAGGCAATGTCTACGCTTATGTTTACTTTGGCAATGTGTTCCGCTAGTGAATTTAGGACAAATACAATAATAGTCACTTCCGGTAGAGCTGATTGCACATATTCCTCCATTGAAACATGGATTGGGGTGGCACATTTTCACTCTTTTTCAGTTAATTAAAAAGTCAATTAGTTTGAGTGAAAATTAATTTTAATTTTGACTTACGCTTTTAGTTCGTTGGAATCGCACAGTTCCATGTGTTCTAAATTGACTTTGAGTTGACTTCCGGTCTGATTGCCTGCCCACGTGGTTAGTTTGTCCTGGCAGGTGGAGAGGAAGTGTGACGTCACTCCACTACACATTCCTCCTTCATCACTCTCATTGCTCCTCTCTCTCTCACTCGCGTTCAGCGAACACTCATTCAGCTTATTATCGATTTTGTTCAATTGATCTTCAAATTTCTCTATTTTTATCAAATTTTCGTCAATTTTCTTAAACTTTTCCTGAAATATTTGACTAATTTGTTCGTTTGAGTTGCTAATTGCGCGCGTGATATTTGCGATAATTTCTCGCGCATCGAATGACTGAAGAAAATAAAAAAAATTAGGTTTAATTAAACTTATGTCTTAATTAAATTATTGAACGCGATTAAATTACGTCATTGTTTCCGTTGGATTGTTCCACTTGGTCCATTCGCTTACTCAAATCATCGATTTTCTCGTTGAGTCTCATAACAACACTGAAAGTAAATTAATTAAAAGTTTCAATTTAAATAAAAAAAATTTTTTTTTTATTAACTTTTTACCTCGGACTAATAGCTCCTCGCTTCTCCTAATTAAAAAAAAAATTAAGTTTCACACAGATTTTAATTAAAATCGAATTATTATATTTACTTTTTGAGCGGAAGTGGAAGAAGAAAAGACGAAATTGAAGGCGAAAATGAAGAAAAAAGCAAAGAGCGGAATTTTACAACTAAAAAAAAAAAAAATAAATAAAACAAAATAATTAGTTTAAATATTAAAAATAATAATTCTAAATTTAATATTTATTCTAAAAGTTGAGTGAATTTGACTTACCTTAAGAACATGGCTGCTGGAGAAGAAGAGTGGAGAGTGTTGTCGGTTGAGATGAAGGAAAGCGAATGAGTCTCCTACTTTCATTCGCATTCACCTCTCACCTTTCTCCTATTCAACCAATGAGGAGACATCTCCCGCTGTTGCTGAGGAAGAAATTAAGAAGGAACTTTCCTTAAGAGCGGAAGTTGTATCGAGATAAGAAGATGCACTTAAGAGAGAGAAAGGTCAGTTGAGAGGGAAGTGGACACGTGAAAGGAGAGTGCTCATTTCCACGTGATAGCGGATGACGTCATATAGCGTAGGCGAAGAGGAAGGGGTGAGGGGTGGGAGGGGGGGGTGCAACGGAAGTATATCTTTCGGCTGTTACATTTTCGTTATAACTTATTTAAAAAAAAAAAAATTGTTGTGTCGAAATTTCGTTATAAAAAAGTTCGTTAAATCGAAACTCGGTTGACACGTGACACCGGAAGTCATTAGTATTCATCGATCAATAATTTATTCAGTTTTACCAAAAAAAAAAAAAAAAATTTAATTAAAATAATAATTTAAAATCAATCAACAAATTAATTTTTTAACATGAAATGTACGGGTAAATATTAAGAAGCGACAACACTGTACGTAAAGAGTGTTAGTACATTTTTCCATCTGGATAGCTACGATGACGTAATAGAGGCGTAGGCTGAGCTTACAAGATGTTAAAAAAAAAAAATTCATTAAGCCAATAAAAAGCAATTCCACATTCAAATTAAAAATGTTTTTTTTTTTATTCAATTATTTTTCGAACATCCCTCGTTTTACAGTAGACTTAAATGAAGAGACGGTTTGGGGCTGTTCGGAAAGTATAAAGACACTCGCCGCTACGTAAGCCTGTTTATGACGTCATTGTTTAGGGAGTTCAATCGTGTAAAGCGCATGCGTGATTAGTAAAAAAACAAAAAATTAACGGCATACAGGGTGCTCCTGGATTAGCAATAGATAATGAACAAGAGCCAAAAACTTCCGTCATAATAATTTATATATTGATTTATTGATTTCATTCAATTACAAATTTAGTATTGGAATCGTTGAATATCGATATTATTATTATATAATCGATTTTTTTCCCGCTCGGCTCGTTTAACGACCGAGAGAAGGCTTCTGGTCCGCATCGGGCGCTCCTGGTAGCTGCAGACCTCTGGGTTTATCCTCGTACCCTAATTCTACGCCCGCTTCTAAAAAATTTTCAGTCAACTCTGTTCCTACACCTATATAATTCTGTTTGAACATTGTTTTTAAAAAAATAAATTGGGTTAGTGTTACTGAAACATTTTAAGTTTTTGAGTAATTTGAACACAAAATGCATGTACAGTAGTAGCTACCGGGCCTAATTATTGTTTGTAGTGATAAAATGTTGCCTATACAAAATGACTCTTCTGGCGAGAAACATGTGTCTTACATTAAAATGTTTCTTAGCCAAAATGTTTCTCATTTTAAATGTTTTCTTTTAAAAATGTTTCCTTTTCTAAATGTTTCCTAATCAAAATGTTTCCTAATCAAAATGTTTCCTCATCTAAATGTTTCCTCATCTAAATGTTTCCTCATCTAAATGTTTCTTCATCTAAATGTTTCCTCATCTAAATGTTTATTCATCTAAATGTTTCCTCATCTAAATGTTTCCTCATCTAAATATTTCCTCATCTAAATGTTTCCTCATCTAAATGTTTCCTCATCTAAATGTTTCCTTATCTAAATGTTTCCTAATCAAAATGTTTCCGAAGGAAAATATTTCTATATAATAATGTTTCTGAATGAAAATGTTTCCTCATCTAAATGTTTCCTCATCTAAATGTTTCTTCATCTAAATGTTTCTTCATCTAAATGTTTCTTAATCTAAATGTTTCTTCATCTAAATGTTTCTTAATCTAAATGTTTCTTCATCTAAATGTTTCCTTATCTAAATGTTTCCTTATCTAAATGTTTCCTTATCTAAATGTTTCTTAATCTAAATGTTTCTTCATCTAAATGTTTCTTTATCTAAATGTTTCTTTATCTAAATGTTCCTCATCTAAATGTTTCCTTATTTAAATATTTCTGAATGAAAATGTTTCTGATTCAAATTGTTTCCTTATGTTTGAAAAGGCTCTTACTGCGCATGCGCAACTGAAAAAGTTTTGAAATACTTTTACTGCGCATGCGCAACTGAAAAAGTTTTGAAATACTCTTACTGCGCATGCGCAACTGAAAAAGTTTGAAAATACTCTTACTGCGCATGCGCAACTGAAAAAGTTTTGAAATACTCTTACTGCGCATGCGCAACTGAAAAAGTTTTGAAAAGGCTTTTACTGCGCATGCGCAACCGAAAAAGTTTGAAAAGGCTCTTACTGCGCATGCGTGACTGACACCAGTATGACATACCCGTAGCTTTAATACTAAAACCGCGTTGTACGAGGGAAGACAAAAAGATTTAAGATTAAAAAACACACTTACTACTATAGGGATGGATTGAGTCACATTGTCGAGGACAGCCTGTACTTCCGGTACCACTGGAACAGCATCGATGACCAATACGCATGCGCAGAGAAGGACTAAAATCAACTTCATTTTTTTAAAGATTTAGTTAAAAGATTTAAACTCGAGATTTAACTTTGTGTTTCAATCCGTTGTTCCCGATGCAGAATGAGCTACTTTCTCTCCCTATTTATACCCTGAAATTGTTCTCGTTTCTCGTTCATTTCGCAAGGCAACAGCTGGCAGCCATCTTGTTTCCTCCTCTTTAATGACATAGTGTTAGGCAACGAGTGAAATCCTCGCTTCTGACATCTGCGAGACAGACTTTTGGGAGTTTCGTTCTCATATCGCAACATCTACGTTGCGCAACATCAGCCTCCTGCTCTGCGTTTTGTTTACGTGCAACGTGGAATTTCATTTTGTATTCGTTAACGTTACACGTGGATAGCCATATGGTGGCCATGAATCACCGTCCCTAGGCGCACGAGGACACACGGACAACACTGTAAGTCAGTCGTTTTGATAAAGCACTTATTGTAGTTAGGTCAATGGAAGAAATTACTGACTATTTTTACGAGTTAAGTGATCATTGTAAGATTTTAGTGAACATTTTAATGTGTTTAGTGACTGATGTAAGATTTTAAAGGCAGTTTTACTCAATTTAGTGACCACTTGGAGCGTTTAGGAGTTTAGTGAGCTTTTTTTTTTTTTTTTTTCTGTGTTTAGTGAGTGTTTTAAGAGATTAGTGATTTTCTTTTAAGTATTTAGCCACCGATTTTTTTTTTTTTGATGTTTAGTAGCCATTTTAAGATTTTAGTGTTCACTTTTACTTCTTTTGTGATCAAATTATCTAGTTTAGTGGCTATTTCACGAGTTTAGTGACGATTTGTACTAGTTTAGTGGCCATATTTTTGGGTTTGGTGACCATTGAGTTTGGGAAAGATTTACATTAAAATGTTTGTGCAGATTTAAAAATAACAAATAAAAATAATACATTTTAAAATGTCAATAATTGTGATTGCGAATGATCAGAGGTAACGTTATATTCGATGACGTTATAAACGAGTTTAACCCAATAATACATTTTAAAAGATTTTATTTATTGCATCATAGAAAATACGTTCAACTCAAAAGATGTTAACAGTTATTATTATTACTGTTATTATGGAAAGTTAATTAGTGAGTTGAAGCTGATACTCACACAGGGCATACCATTGGCGAGTAGCATAATCCCAACTCCACATCTGACTCACACTGTTTAAAAACAATGCAACGAACTTAGAACCAGTTGCACTTTTCATGTCATCCCATCCTCCGGTGTACTCGCCTAAGCCACTTCCGTCCAACCACACCCACCCACTCGCCTCACGCTTCAGCCCCAGCCACAAGTAATTGTAAGGGTTTGTGGTGTAAATGGGTTTCAATTGGTCCCTGAGGAATCGAGTCCTGTCCTCATCTTTCGGCATGGCTAAGGTCATGCCCTTCTCTTCGCATTTGACCTTAGCCTCAGCCCACGTTAACACAGTCTCAATGACAGTGTACAGGGTGTCATTCAGTCGCCAACACCTCTTCTCCACTGCGCACTCAACGTCTAAAGAAAACAAAAGTTTAAGTAGCACTTATACTAAGGCAATGTACACACTTATGTTTACTTTGGCAATGAATTTCGCTCGTTCGTTTAGGACAATCAACGCACTTATATTGACTTCCGGTTGGGCTGGGTTGGCATCTTCCTCCATAGAGACAGGGATTTGAGTCGCAAATGTTAATTGGGCTTCTCCTATAGTTAAGTAAACTAATTAATCAATTGAAAATGAATAATATACTATTGTTGTTTACGTTGTGGTTGTTAGGGAGGGGGTTGTGGTTGTTAGGGCGGGGGTTGTTTGTTGGAGGCAGACATTGATTTGGTCTAAGTTGGTGGTGAGTTGGCTTCCGGTCTGATTGGCCCATGCGCTTAGTTTGTCCTGGCAGGTGGAGAGGAAGAGTGACGTCACTCCACTCCACACTCCACCTCCTTCACTCTCTCTTTCACTCTGAGTGTCAGTCGCGTTCATCAAATGGAACAAAATGGACTCCATTCCATTCAATTTCTTGTACATTTTATTGAACTCTACTTCAATTTTCTTAGCAAGTTGGTTGCTAATTTCGTGCGTGATATTTGTAATAATTTCGTGCACTGCATCAAACGGCTGAGAAAAGAAAAAAAAGTTTAGCTTTTAATTAATTAATTAGTTTTTATGCACTGGGTGTTAATGCTGAATTTACGTCTGTTGGTTGTTGTTCCATTTGGTCGCTCAAAAAGTCTAATTTCTCATTGAATTTCATCACATAACTTGAAATTAACGAAATTAAATTTTTTTTAATTAATTTTTAATTAAAGTTTTTAGTATTTTGTTTTTTTCTGTTAATTAACTCACGTGTTAAACTCCCTTTTACTCACTCCTCCTCCTCCACTCACCTCAGCAGAAGATAAGGCTTTGAAAAGGAAGAGGAAAACAAAGAGAAACTCAATTTTACCACTAAAAATAAAATAAAATAAATAAATAAAAAAAAATTTCATAAAAATTTTTTCAAAAAAAAAAAAAAAGTTTCAGAAAAAGATTTTTTTAAAAAAAAAAATTTGTTAAAAAAAAAAAAAAAAAAAATTATTGCAAAAAAAAATTTTTCAAAAAAAAAAAAAAAAATTGCAGAAAAATTTGTTAAAAAAAAAAAAAAATGTTAAAAAAAAAAAAAAAAAAAAAAAAAAAAATTTTTAAAAA
>JAQGAZ010002678.1:0-15965 GCA_034692225.1 Polydesmus complanatus
TCACAACGCAGTTTGACTCTCGTTCACTGCGCACTTATGTTCAACTAATCTCGTTTTTATATGAAGAAATTGTACATGAAAAGCAAGAAATTTGACTTTTGTTTGTATTGTATGAGTATTTTCTCTCTCCTTGCCAGCAAAAATGGTAAGAACGAAGAAGAAGATGAGTCCAAAGTCACTGTATGACGTCGTAAAATCAATTTGTTGGAGGCTGAATGTGTTCGGATTCAATTTTGGCAATGAGAAAGCAGCAGGGTGGGCCAGGAAAATCTATAAAATGACTTTCACATGTGGAATGGTCTATCTATGGTGGATACTTCTGATAGAGAAATGTAAGAGAGTAGTAAAGTATATACCACTTGATATAAGTCGGTATATTATTGAATTACTATTGATTGCTGGTTGCATTCTGTACTTGTTCTGCGTGAAAGAGAGAGAGTTGGAAAGATTGATGATGAGTGTTAAGCGCCTTTCTCTGGGGAAAAAGAGCGAACAAAGTCTCAACAAACAACTCATTCCGATCAAAATCTACTCCGCAGTTTTCACTATCTTAATGTTGGTTGGAAGCAGTATTTATATTTACGATTGGTTATATCCGTGGCGTAACACAACATTCTTAAATAAGGTCATTACTTTCATCTTTCAGGGATTCAAACTATTTGCTTTACAATTTCCGTCTCTCCTCTGCATCCTGCCCTGCATCGTGGCTTGTTACTGCAGAGCGGAAATGGACGAAGCCATTGAAGAGATGAAGCGGATTAAGTCGCCCTTAAGAAGAGCTAAAGCCAGAGCTAAACTCATCGAGAAGTACCAGCAACTGACCGAATTAGCCTCAGACACTGACCGAGCCCTATCCACAGCCATGTACGTCATCAAGTGGCCTTTTGTAATCACCGTCGCTATAACTGCGATGGCTACCAGCTATTACATTAATGAAATGAAGGCGGGTGAAAACGGCGTAACAATTACTTTGTTTCTGATTTTGCCAATTTTAAATTACTTTATTCTGCTTCAATATTTTTACTCGGCTCCTGCGGCTAATCAAATGGTATAAATTGCAATTAACTTTCGCCATTAAATCTAAATCATATTCTATTTTGTAGTCTAATCTGTTGAACAGAGCGTTGGTAGAAGTTAACTCTATGGATGACGAATGGTTGTCACGCGACCCACTCTCACGACCCTACTTGCTGCGAGTGAGTTTTATACTACAATCTTGTAGAATAATAAATATTAACAAACTTTTCCAAATGTGAATCACATTCATCCATAATAATATTAATAATTATTATTATTGATAGCTGAGAGT
Source organism: Polydesmus complanatus (assembly GCA_034692225.1). Lineage (NCBI taxonomy): Eukaryota > Metazoa > Arthropoda > Diplopoda > Polydesmida > Polydesmidae > Polydesmus > Polydesmus complanatus. The sequence goes on from JAQGAZ010002678.1 coordinate 1,310, forward strand.
GAAGCAAGTTGATGAGCTGAAGCAGATGGCAGTGGATGAGCCGCCTTTCACTCTGTTTGGAGAGGTGATGGAGGGTGACGTTTCGTACGCGGTAAGACTAACTCAATTTGCCTTTAAATAAAATAAAATAATGTGTACATGTAAAAATGCTATTTAGATAATTTTGGAATTGATTGATGTGTGGAACACCTTAAACGTGTATAGAGTAGAAGATTATATGCATCTAACTGAAATACTTTATGAGTTTGTTAGACGTTACATGAAATTCAAACAATTGTGAAGCGGTAGATGCGAGACTAAAACCGTCGTAATTTAGCTAATGTTAAACACAGAAGCAGACGCAAGCACAAGAAGAGAGGAAACCCCTAAAATTAATATCAATTGTTTATACTACGCACAAAAATTGTAATTCTTACGTCACAAAAACTAGGTTAAAAAATAGCTGAAGCGCAGACTCTTATCGGAACCTTTTAGAATTATTTTTAAGTTCTATAAAGTTCCCTTATCAAGAAAATAATAAATATTTGTGCCTAAGCAAAGCGATTGTTGTTATGAGAATCTCTTCTTAAGTTTACTGTTACGCAAATGTTTAATTAATATTGTGTTTTAAGTGTATAAAATTGTAAATGTATTGAATAACGAGCAGTAATAAAACGAAAGAATATAATTCTAATCAACTGATTTTTTTTTTAGCGTAATTCAAACATAGAAAAAATGTTTTCTTAACTTCTATTTTAGAATAAAATAAAGTGAGAAATCCTTATCTATGATTTTGATAATCTTAATTAACATTAAAGTTTAGTAACTGACTTTTTTTTCATAAAGTAAGTGATTTTTAAGGGAGCTCAGCCTGCGATTTTATAGTAGAGATTTCAAATCTTAAGAGTTGATTTTGGAAGTTAATGAAGGATTTTAGGGTTTAGTAAAGGTAATCGATTTTTAGATTTCACTAATAACTTTACTCAAAACTAAACCATTGTTTCGCAATCAAAAGGGGGTCACTCGAGCCGAGGACGAAGAAGAAGGAGGCGTAAGAGCGCTTCGGAGAAAATGCTATTGATTAATAAAAATTAAATCGAAGTCTGTTTAACTGCTGCGACCACACTTATTGTTACATTGAGACTGCGTGTCTTCCCTACGGAAGAAAATGGTAATTAAGAAAATACTGTAATTAATTTTTAACGATTTTTACCATTAATCAAGAGTGTGAATTCACAGTGGTTTATTCTAATAATTAAAGAAATAATAAATTTGTATCGATTTTCGAGAAATAGAATTTAGTTGGGGTTTCGATCATATGTTGACGTCATTTTCATCCACGTTGGAAGCCTGAATTTGATGTGACAGCTGCCATGTGTCTCTGTGTACTCTCTCTCTGACGTTAAATACAGGCAAATTATATTAATAGAGCTGAGTCGGTTTGTTTACTTTGGCACATTATAAGCTCTCTTTTATTTTTTAATTAATAAAATAATTCAGTAAAAAAAAAAAAAATTAAAATTTTCTTACAATTATAATAATTAAGATAACAAATTATTATTATTATGCAATTTAAACCAGTTAAATGCACTATAATAATTTTAATTTATTTATTTTTTTTTTTATTTTTTATTTATGTTTTACACAACTTTTTTTCTTAGTTTGATGAACAATTTTTTTAAAGATTAAGAAACAATTTTGAAGAGAATACTGAACAATTTTTAGAGCCTGATGAACGATTTTTATAGCTCAATGAACGATTTTCATAGCTCAATGAACCAATTTCATAGCCCAATGAAAGATTTTCAGAGCTCAATGAACGATTTTCATAGCTCAATGAACGAATTTCATAGCCCAATGAAAGATTTTTATAGCTCAATGAACGATTTTCATAGCCCAATGAACGATTTTCATAGCTCAATGAACAATTTTTAGAGCTCAATGAACGATTTTCAGAGCTCAATGAACGAATTTCATAGCCCAATGAACAAATTTCATAGCCCAATGAAAGATTTTCATAGCTCAATGAATGATTTTCAGAACGATTTTCAGAGCTTAATGAACGATTTTCAGAGCTCAATGAACGATTTTCATAGCTCAATAAACAATTTTCAGAGCTCAATGAACGATTTTCAGAGCTCAATGAACGCTTTTCAGAGCTCAATGAACGATTTTCAGAGCTCAATGAACGATTTTCAGAGCTGAATGAACGATTTTCATAGCTCAATGAACGAATTTCATAGCCCAATGAAAGATTTTCATAGCTTAATGAACGAATTTCATAGCTTAATGAACGATTTTCAGAGCTTAATGAACGATTTTCAGAGCTTAATGAACGATTTTCAAAACCATTTTTTCACTAACCAAAAACTACCTTTTTTTACGCTATATTGAATAGGCCTACATTGCCTACAGTATGCGGAGACTTGTCGTTAGCGCTAACTTTAAAATTAATTACTTATAATAGACGAAATATTAAAATAGAAAAATTATTATAATAATTCACTTGCTTTAAAGTTTATAATAATTAGAAGAATTTAATATTTTCTTTCCCTCGTCTATCTTATTAATTAAAAAAAATAAGGAGAGCGTATAGTGCGCCAATATAAACAAAACCAATTCTGATACTACAATTTCACGCGCATTTCACGTCATAGAAAGAGAGAGAACTCTGAAAATGATGTGCGGGCTATTATACTTTCTATTTTTTGTCTTTAATTGTTTTATTAAAATATTTTTAAAACTCATTCGTTAAATAAAACATTATATAAAGCGTAATAATTTTTGAAAAGCATTTCAACCACACAATATTATAATTAATTTAAAATTATTACGAATGAAAATAATTAACTATTTCATTTAAATTAATTCCTCCTCAACAACAACATCGATCGAAGCTACGTCGAGCGCACTATCGATCGGACTATCGATCGCCGAAAATGTCCCAGTGTTTACTTTTTAGTTAAACATAAATTGGAGCTGAATATACTCATATATCGACTATCGATCCACGCTCAACGCTCGCTCGTGTTGACATTAACGTTCGTGAAAGGAAATATAAAACGCCAAAACTATATTTTGTTTACTGTCACAGTGTACAGGATGTGCACTAATGTGTATAACGCATATAATGTATATACGCTATAACGTTGAGATCGATACTTGTACTTGTACCATACCTGTCTCTTCTTATCGATTGATTCTTTGCTATAGAGACCAAATAATAACGTTGGGATCGATACTTGTGTTCCTAACATACTGTACGTGTGTCTCTTATCGATTGTCTCTTCGCTATAGAAACGAAATAATAACACAAGCTCACAACGCAGTTTGACTCTCGTTTACTGCGCACTTATTTTCAACTAATCTCGTTTTTTTATGAAGAAATTTTACACAAAATTTGACTTTTACTCTGCGCACTCTATTCTCTTTTCACTCATTGGCAGAAAATACTGTAAGAACGAAGAAGATGAGACCAAAGACACTGTATGACGTCGTGAAACCTATTTGTTGGAGGCTGAATGTGTTCGGATTCAACTTTGGCAATGAGAAAGCAGCAGGATGGGCCAGGAAAATCTATAAATGGACTTTCGCATGTGGAATAGTCTATCAAATGTGGGAAGTGTTATTAAGCAACTGTGCGAATATTCCAAAGTATAGCCCATTTAATATATTTTTGTTTATTGTTGAATTACAATTGATTACTGGTTGCATCCTGTACTGCTTCTGCGTGAAAGAGAGAGAGGTGGAAGGATTGATGATGAGATTGAAGCATCTTCCTCTGGGGGAAAAGAGCGAACAACGTCTCAGCAAACAACTCATTCCGCTCAAAATCTGCTCAACAATTTTCACTACGATAATATTGCTAACTTATGTTGATGTTCTTTACGAGATGATATTTGTGTGGAATGCCGCAACATACTTTCCTCAAATCTTAACTTGCGTAACGTCTACATTGCTTACATTTGCTTTACAATTTCCGTCTCTCCTCTGCATCCTGCCTTGCATCGTGGCTTGTTACTGCAGAGCTGAAATGGAGGAAGCCATTGAAGAGATGAAGCGGATTAAGTCGCCCTTAAGAAGAGCTAAAGCCAGAGCTAAACTCATCGAGAAGTACCAGCAACTGAACGATTTAGCCTCAGACATTGACCGAGCCCTATCCACTGCCATGTACGTCATCAAGTGGCCTTTTATAATCACCGCTGTCGCTACTGCAGTGGGTATCAGCCTACCCTCTGAACAGGATCCCATTTCCAGCGACTTAATTACTGCTTTGGGATATTATTTGTTTTTTATTTCGCCAATTCTAAGTTTTTCTCCTTTGTTCCAATACTTTTACTCAGCTCCTGCGGCGAATCAAATGGTATAAATAATTGTAGGCCTAATAATCTTTCACAATAAAATCTACGTCTTAACATATTTTTTAGTTTGATCTGTTGAATAGAGCGATGGCAGAAGTTAACTCTATGGATGATGAATGGTTGTCACGCGACCCACTCTCACGACCCTACTTGCTGCTAGTAAGTTTTAAACTTGACGACTTATAAATATGAACGACCCTTTCCCCATATTAATCTACAACTATTGTTATTAGCTGAGAGTGAAGCAAGTTGATGAGCTGAAGCAGATGGCAGTGGATGAGCCTCCTTTTACTCTGTTTGGAGAGGTGATGGAAAGTGACGTTTCGTACGCGGTAAGACTAACTCAATTTGCCTTTAAATAAAATAAAATAATGTGTAGGCCTACATGTAAAAATGCTATTTAGATAATTTTGGAACTGATCGATATGTGGAACACCTTAGGTGTGTATAAAGAAACAGATTACATGCGTCTAACTGAAATACTTTATGGGTTTGTTAGACGTTGTATCAAATGGGAATAATTGTGAAGCGGTAGATGCGAGACTAAAACCGTCGTAATTTAGCTAATGTTAGACACAGAAGCAGAAGCAATCACAAAAAGAGGGGAAACCCCCAAATATAATATCAATTGTTTATATTACGGCAAAAAATTTAAATTCTTACGTCACAAGAACAAGTTAAAAAAACAATAGCTTAACCGCAAACTCTTATCGGAACCTTTTCGAATAATATTTTTAAGTTCTGTTAAAGTTCACTTCACCGCCAAATTTCATCAAGAAAATAATTAAGCTTAAGCCAAAGCGAATGTTGTTATGAGAATGTCTTTATAAGTTTACTGTTACGCAAATGTTTAATTAATATTATGTTATAAGTGTATAAAATTGTAAACGTATTGAATAATGAGTAGTAATAAAATAAAAGAATGTAATTCTAATCAACTAATTTTTTTTTTTTAAGTGTAATTCAAACATATTTTATAGTAGAGATTTTTAATTGTAGATTTCATTAATAACTTTACTAAAAACAAAAATTATTATAACCTAATTTCATCATAAACAAGCAAAGGGCACACAGCCAACAACTCTCTCATTACACCCGATGTAAATAAAACATTCCACTCCCATCAATCATATTCGACGTGCACAAAATAGTGAATGGAAATTTCCACAACGACATTATTATTTTGAATCTGGCGTATTTTTTAAATTAAAAAAAAAATTTGGCAACTGAATACTCAAAAAATATTGTTTTATACAGTACAGTATACTGAATCAAAAAAAAAAAAATAAATAAATAAAAGTCAATTTATTAATAAGGAGAAGAAACAAATTAATGTCGAGAGAATTTGATCGTTTTTCTCGGTTTGCGTGGGCGGTAGACTTTACATCAGTCACCATCTGGAATTAATTAAGTAGGCGGGGGTGACGTCAACAGCGGATTCATTACAATTTTATAATTTAATTAGGAAGTTTTAATTATTTTAATTTTATTATTCGTTTCGTAAAATGAAACTGCACTCCCACATTCAAAAAGCGATTTGTTTTTTGGCCTCGAGCAATATGTGAACGCACCCTATTCAAAGTTTTACTCGAATCTCTCTCCTATACTATCAGTTGCGAAATGATGTTCAACCTAGTGCTACCGCTGCTCTTCCTCTCTCTCTATTCAACTTTGACCTTCGCTGAGGAAGAAGAAAATGCTGCTGCTGCTGCTGTTGTTGGAGAGATGCATCTTCCACCAAATTGCAATTACTCCGAGCCGAATTATTGGGCGCATAAATTACACTGCCGAAACAAACTTCCGGACTTTACTTCCACCAACCACACATTTCTAGCCACTATCACCGAGTTGACCATCGATCGCTGTCCCTCTGCAGTGATTACGCGAGAAACTTTCACGCATTTCCGGAACTTGGATTCTTTGGAAATTGACTGCGACGAAGTAATCTTTGAAGAGGGCGCCTTAGATTTTCTCACCAAGTTAAACAACATAAAAATCCAAAAAAATGTTGCCGCATTTCCTCGCCATCTTTTCTGCCATCTTAAACGCCTTTCTACAGTGACATTGAGTAACAACGCGATTGACTCGGACGACGCTTTCGGATTCGGCCATTGCTCCAACGACACCAGTGGTCAATCGCTGTATAAGCAGCGAGGAATTCAGATTTTCGACGCAGCTAATAATAGGATAACTTCGATAACTAAAGATGGCTTCCTGCGTAATCTCCCAGCCTTAAATCTCTTGGTGTTAGAAAACAACTCCATCGCAACGATTGAAAAGGAAGCGTTGGTGGGTGTGCCGGCCTTAGAGCGCTTGTATCTGGCAGGAAACTTAATTAACGAACTTCCGGCGGATACTTTCGACTCAGCGAATAACTTATATTATTTGAATTTATCCGATAATCGATTGACCCAACTTCCCACGTTCAGCTCCTTAGAAAAATTGAAAATTCTAGATCTTTCGAATAACCGAATTGAAGAGATTAACGCGGCTTTTCAAAATTTAACCGTGCATTACGTTCATTTGAACGGAAATCGATTACGAACAATCGATTCCGATACCATCGATGGATTGAAATTTGCCTGGGAATTACATTTTCATAATAACTCGATCGAGACCATTTCGGTGGATATTTTTGAATATTGCGTACGTCTTAGCATCCATGACCTTTCGCACAATCGGTTAAAGGAATTTCCGACGTGTCGAGTGCAACATCACGTTCACGATTTGCGCATGGACTACAACGAAATCGCCGAATTCAACGCTTCCGACTCCAATTTCAAAGATGGAATTCATAGACTCAGTTTAGCTCATAACAAGCTGACTTCCATCGGGCCTCAAGCATTCGCGGAATTTCATAAACTGAATGAATTGGACCTCTCCAACAACAACATCGAGAGCTTAGATAACTCGGCTTTCGATGGACTGTCCGAGTTACGTCGTCTCAATTTGAGTTGGAACAAGATTTCGTTTCAAAATAACGCGTTAGTGTTCTACGGAAAACCGTACGAAATGCCACTTTTCACCGGTTTAAAGAATTTGTACAACCTGGATTTGTCCAACAACGAGATTTCGGAGCTGTTTTATTCCCAATTTCCCGCGGAAATGACATGGCTCGCACTCGATGGCAATCAAATTCATACCCTTCACCCCGAAACGTTTAAAGGATTGAACGACTTGCGAGAAATAAACCTCCGAAATAACTCCTTGTTCACTCTCCCAATGTTAGACCTGCCGAGTCCCTACACTACAATAATGCCGGAGGGCAATCCGTGGTTATGTGACTGCGAAATTGGATGGTTAAACAACTGGAAAACGGGAATGTCTTCCGTTTTTGATCCTCAATCGATGACGTGCGATGTTTTCTTCGATCGAGAAGCGGGAGATAAAGAATCGAGCGCATTCATTCAAAAACTAAATAGAAATTTTATATGCGCGACCTTCGAAAATAAAGTTTGCCATTCTCGAGTGTTTGCGTACAAGTGTCTAAGCTGGAATTGCCAACAAAGACAATTGTGCCCGGACAATTGCGTCTGTTATCACAACTATAACTGGAGAATCGTGAAACTGGTCTGCTCCAACTCGTCAACGATGGTTCAAATACCCAAAAAAATCCCTTCGGCGACTGATGTGGCTGTCTTTTATAATGTTTCTATAACTTCTATCGCCGAAGATACATTTCACGATTATACTAATGTAAAGCATTTGGCTATTCGTAACACGCGACTGAGTTACATCCACGAAAATGCATTTAAATCCATGACAATTGTCGAAACCATTGATTTGAATCATAATGAGTTAACCGCTTTGGACCATCTAATGTTTAAAGGTCTTTCCAACTTAAAACACATCGATCTTTCCTTTAACAAATTAACTTCGATTAATTCAAATGTTTTCGATAGTATAAAATTTCTGCCTTCGATCGCCATAGGAGGAAATCCCTGGTCGTGCAATTGCACCTTCCTTGAACCGTTTAATAATTTCCTCATTTCTCACGCTCGCTCGATTGTAAATGCGACTGAAATGTATTGTAAACATGACCCATTGTCTGACGATATCATTCCCTTTACCCACGTTAAATGCAACTAATTGACATTCATACTAATTTTTATTACATGTACTATAACGTAATTCAAAGTAGTAGACGTAATTGTTTTATAATATTTACTGCGTTTTGTAATAGCTTCTAATGATTATAATGAATACACATTGAATATGAATGTACATTTATGTTTACATTTTGTACTTGATTAAAAACTACGCTGGTTGAAATAATAATTGCAATACACGTACATGTATAGTATTATAAAACCTTCATGAAAATGTCTATTTTGAGTGCGTAGGTGCTGCTGTGATGACGTCAGCAGCTAGATAGATTGAAGTTTCTCACGTAGACCGCCACATTGCCATTAAGGTGATAATTACGACTATTTGTATTCCAAGAAATAAATTTTTAATTATATCATTTTTATTGGGAAAAGTATGAAAGTAGTGTGAAATTACTATAAAATCTTGGAAGGTTAATTATAATAAATATTTAATTCGACTTCAGTTTAAAAATGTTCTCCAAACTAGTAACACCGCTGTTCGTTTTCGTCCTCCTTCTGCTCGCAACTCGAGCGAATGGTGACAGCGATAAAGATATTGGTGAAGATTCCGTAGCGATTAATCTGCCGCCGAATTGTAAATACACTCCATATTACGATTTGCTAGGTTTCATGCGCTGCGAAAATAACTTTCCGGATTTTAGTGCTTCCAACCAGACGATGCTTACGAATTTGCTAGGATTGACCATGGATCAGTGTACCTCTATTGCTATTACGCGTCAAAGTTTTAAATTTTTCAAAAAATTACAAACATTAAGTATTTACTGCGCTAAAATAGAGGTGGAAGATGTTAGCGCCTTCGATGACCTCACCGAGCTAGAGTTTATAACAGTTGAGAACAGCGCCATCACTTTTCCAGGCGATTTATTTTGTCAACTTAACTCACTTCGTTCACTAACCTTAAATAATAACCGCATCGGATCAAATGACTCTTTAGGATTTGAAAAAGAAGCGTTTGCTACAGTTCCAGAGTTATATAGATTGTCCCTCGGAGGAAACCGGATTAAAGAACTTCCGGTAGATACTTTTGAGTTTGCAACTAGTCTATTTTATTTGAACTTATCGAACAACCAATTGCCTCAGCTTTCGATCCATGTTTTCAAACCATTGTCCAAGTTAGGTCAATTGGATTTATCCGGAAATGTCATCACCAATTTGAGCAAAGGTTTATTCAGTTCATTAATTGAATTGTCACTCTTGAATTTGTCCAACAATCAAATTCAAAACGTCGACAACGTTTTTCACAATCTCAAGCTATTTACGTTAGATTTAAGTGGTAATAGATTAGAGACAATCGATGCCAACAGCCTCGATGGTTTACAATCAACATCGTATTTATATTTCAAGAATAACGCAATTAAGACAATTGCTGCCAATGCTTTTGATGCGTGTTCAGAATTGTTCGTATTGGATCTCTCGTACAATAAGTTAAAAGAATTCCCAAAACTTAAAGAAATTGAATCACCTAGAAAATTGTCAATTGACCACAATGAAATTGACGAGTTAATAAACACATTTGACTCCAATTTCACGAGTGTAATTATTATGCTCGGTCTATCTTAAAACAAATTGACTTCATTTGGGCCTCGTGCATTCGCACGGTTTCATAAAATAGTTCAATTGGATCTCTCCTACAACAACATTGAAATCGTAGACAACTCGGCTTTCGATGGACTATCGCAGTTAAGAAAGCTCGATCTAAGCGGAAACAAAATATCGTTTCGAAATAATTTCTTAGATTTGCACGATGGACGACGACCATTTCAAGTGACACTTTTTACTACTTTAAGTTCTCTCCGGTATCTGGATTTATCGAACAATAATATTTCAGAAACTTTAAATTTCCAATTGTCTTCAAATGTAATTGAACTAAAGCTAAATGGTAATAACATTAACAGTAGTCACACCCCCAATTAGTTCACAAATAGTTTAGCCACAATGTCCCTCGATGACCATTGAAAGAAATCTCTGGACATGCAATTGCACGCTCTTTAAAGCTTTTTGACTTTCTTACTACAATTATTATTGTTAAATCGTTCCAATTGTACTGTGGTCCTAATTGTATTTGATGATGTAATTCTAATTAACACGTTTATTGTATCGTAGTATTATTAATAAAAAACTAATGTACTATAACACTTTTTTTTAATATTATTATTTAATGCAACAACATTTACTCAATTATAAAATCGCAATTTTATTAAATCTCTACATTTAACACTGTAGACAGGCAAGGAATCAGAAGAGCCATAATAATGAGTCACTGACGAATTGTTATGGCCAAAGATGTAAAAATGTATCGAAATTAAACGTAGAATTTGGTTCAACACATTGCGTTGTATTAAACGTGCGAAATAAAAACACGTCATCGGACAATGGGTTAAATTTACAATACAATTGCGATACATTGACGATTGAACGAGCGTAAGAAATAATGAAATTATTAAAGGGTATAAGAAAGGTACAATCGCATGACCAGGGATTTCCTCCCATAGTCAACGAGGACACCGTGGCCAGACTATTGATAGACCACACGGGAAAATTCACTAATCGGTTGTGTTCCAAGTTTAAGCTTTGGAGAGACTTTAGGTCATTGAAAACATTTGAGCCAATCGAATGTAATTTATTATTCGAAATATCGATGTGTTTTAGCTTGAAAAGACCTTTAAATATTGAATGGTTTAAAGCGGTTAACTCATTGTGATCTAATTGAATTGTTTCAACAACGGTCAAAAATTTAAAACCGTTTTCATAAATATATTTCAATTGCGTATATCGAATGGCCAAATGAGTTACGTTAGAATACGATTTAAAAGTATCGACATCGATCGAAGTTATCGATAGGTTATAAAAGATAGCCACGTCAATCGCTACGGGGACTTTCTTAGGGAGTTGAACCATGTTCGAAGCGTTGGCGCAGACCATATTTACCATTGTCCATCTATAGTTATGATAACAAACGCAATTGTCCGGGCAGAGTTGTTTTTGATGGCAAATCCAGCTCGAACATTTATAGCCTGCGGATTGGTTGACGAAATTGGCGCACAAGAAATTGTCTTTCAACGATTGACCCAACTCGTACGATCGCGTCTCGATAAATTCCTGATCAAAAAATATCCTACAGCTCCTTGACCGAGGCTCAAAGACGGAGGACATTCCCGTTTTCCTCTCGTGTAGCCAATTCATTTCGCAGTCGCACATCAACGGATTATCCCGTAGCATTACTTTCGTCGAGGAACTGGGGAATTGTAGCATAGGTAGAGTGGTCAACGAATTATTTCCGAGATTCAACACTCTCAATTCAGTTAAATTTTGGAAAATTTGAGGATAAATTGCGCCTATTTTATTCCCATTGAGCATCAAATCGATCAAATTTCCCGGAAGTTTGTAATTATCGTAAATTTCCGAGATTTCATTGTTGGATAAATCCAGATATAACAAGGAGCTTAAACCAGCGAAGACGGTCATCGAAGGTAACGCCTCTCCCGCTAACTTTAAAGCATTTTCTTGAAAGGATATTTTATTTCCTCTTAAATTCAGCTTCTGTAAACGGGTTAAACCCTGAAACGCCGAGTTGTCCACACTTTCAATGCGGTTGAAGGACAGATCCAATTCCTTCAAGTCGTTAAACTTGGCAAAAATCTTCGGCTTTAACGAAGTCAGCCGGTTATGAGACGCGCTAAACGAATCAATTCCACGGTTAAAATAAGAACCGGCTGTGTCCAACTCATCGATATCGTTGTGGTCAATGCTTATATCCCACACCAAATTGTTAGCTCGAAACGTAGGCAACACCTTCAACCGATTGTAGGAAAGGTCCAATCGCTCGAGGTTAGGGCACTCGGCAAAAATGTCGACCGTTACATTCCTTATGGTGTTATTCTTAAGATCTAACGTGTCCACAGCTCTTAAACCAACCAAAGAGTGGGCATCGATTGTCTCTAATCGATTACCACTCATAAACAAACGAGTTATGTTTGAATTTTGCACCGCGTCGCTCACTTTTCCAACTCGATTGTTGGACAAGTACAAAAATTCCAAATTTATTAAGGACCTAAAAAGATCGACGTCTACCGCTGAAATAAAGTTTCCGCTGACGATCAATTGAGTCAACTTGGTCAAAGGTTTGAAAACATCGACGGGAAGATGAGTCAATCGATTGTTAGACAAATCCAAACTCTGTAATTGAGTAGCGAATTGGAACGTGTCCACCGGAAGAGCCCTAATTAAGTTTCCATCCAAGTACAAATGCTTCAACGAGGGTAGTTTGGCAAAAACTTCCTGGTCAATTCTTTCGATAAGATTATTCTTCAAATTTAAAATAACTAAAGATTTGAGCTGACACAGGAAACCGTTTTTATCCATGGAGGTCAACTTGTTATCGTTGCCGTGCAAAGCCGTAATACTGCTTCCGCCGCAAGAAGGAGAACAATTAGTGCCCAGACCGAAACCTTCGTCCGAACTAATATTGTTATTGTCCACAAACAACGTGCGAAGCGATTTGAGGCCGCAGAATAAACGCGGAGGAAAGGCGATGGCATTTTTCCGAATTATCAACTGAGTGACCGCGCTGACGTCATCGAACGCCTGTCCATCTAGGACCTTAATGTCGGCGCAGTCGATCGTTAAATCCTTTAAGTTCGGTAAATGCTTGGCAAAAGTTTGGCGAGAAATGGTGGCGAAGTTACACCGGTCGACGGTGAAGGAGTCGATGGCGTCCGCGGTCATCCGGTTAAAAGCGGCAAAATCTGGAATATCGTTCTCGCAGCGTATCTCGGGCTTCCAGCTAAACCCTCGCGAGTACGTGCACTGCGGGGGAAGGCTCTTCTTAGCGAAATAATCAACGTCATCGTCATAAGATAAAGTTAAAGTAAGGCAGGAGAGGAGCAACGCTATCACTCGGTTGAACAACATTTTTGCGACTGACTGGTTGAATGAACAAAACCTTCAGAGAGAGAGTTTTGATACTGACGTCAGCACTCTCCCTTCTCCCGCCACCTCTTTTCCACACAACGGGAATAAATTATTGTTAGTAATGTATACAAAAATGAAAAGTTGTTTTGATAACCTTCGCTCAATCTAAACGCCCACCCACTGTCATTCTCTCCCTACTTCCCGGTAATGATGTCCGATTCAATCGAAAAAATAAATTTCAATTTTTCTTTGAAAATTGTATTTTGCTTACGACATTCATTTTTTACTATTATTATTTGCGGGTTGAATTCGTTTTTTATAACAATTGAAGGACTCGAAGAAATAACAGGAAATATCTAATTTTCGATATTTTTGAGTGAAGGTGTGTGTTGTTTCATAATAAAAATCCTACTCTTTAGGCACTCTGTACAGCAATCGGTACAGCGTGCACCCTGTATAAACATACAAAATCATATTTTTGAATATTATAATAAAAAACCAATACAGTATTTTTTTTTTACCATAATATAAAAAAATATTGGTTTTCTACGATGGTAAAAAAAAAAAAATATTGGTTTTCTATTATAATATTCGAAGATATGATTTTTGTATGTTTATACAGGGTGTACAAAAAATATTGGTTTTCTATTATGGTAAAAAAAAAAACATTTTTGGTATCTTAAGCTTACGCAAAAATCTAAACGTTGGAAAAGAAATGTCACAGAGCAAAGTTAATAATAATAATAAAAAAAAAACCTCCCAATATTGATTAAAGAACTAAATAACATGCAATATTTTTTTCAACTGTACATATTATAAAAAAAAAAATACATATATTGAGTCACCATACTACTGTATTAAAATTGATTAAAATGACCAATACGCTTTTATAACAGAGTTTGTAAACATTATAATATTAAAAAAATATATTGCACGTTGGAAACTACGTAATATTATGTGAAATGGGTTTGTTTGAAATATATTTCTTTCGGTGCATTTATCGATTTGACTCATAGATCAATAATTTGGCTGCGCACAATTTCTTTTTCATCAGAAGAATAGAAATCTTTCTGCGTGCAGTTATTTCGCAAAAGAGAGAGAGAGAGAAGATGGTGTCGCTGGTGAGTTTGTCCCTTTCGGCGGTGGACCAGATGCAGGGAGCGAAATACAAGTCTAGGAAGTGGATGTGGTTCCTCTTCCACTCCGCAGCCTCACTCTTAGCCCTCTACCAGACAGCTGACCTCATCTCAGCCTATTTCCAGTAATTATTACCTCATTTTATCTTAAACTCACTGG
>JAQGAZ010002679.1:0-15951 GCA_034692225.1 Polydesmus complanatus
AAAACAAAAAAAAAAAAAAAAAAAAAAAAAAAAAAAAAAAATTTTATTTTATTTTATAAAAAAAAATAATAAATAAAAATTTTTACTATAAAAGTAAAAAAAAAAAAAAAATTTTTTTTTTTAAAATAAATAATTTAGTCTTAAGTTGAAAATACATAATAAAAACAATGTAAATAATATTATTTTTTTCTCGTAAAATAAACAACAGCAACAAACAAAGACTAATTATTATTGTTATAATAATCGAAAAATTCCATTTAATTTTTTTTTTTTTTTTAAAGTTTTTTTTTTTTTTTGTTTATTTATTTATTTATTTTTTTTGGTTAAAATTAATTAAGGAAAAACAAAATAATTTGAAGGTGAGATTGTTGTTGTTGTCCCACTTAACGAAACAATGCGAAAGGGAAAGTGTTGACGTCACCGCCCACCTCTCTCCCTTCAGGGAGACATAGGGCAGGTAGAGAGATAGGGAGTGATGCTTCTCCCACTCACCCCGAGCGCGAGCCAAAGGTTGAGAATGACTCTAGGTCGCCAACCTCTTTTTTTTTTTTTATTTATTATTATTTATTTATTTTGACTAAAAACAACAAATGCATTCAACTCTCTCTCTCGGACGTTTTGAGTTGTATGGAGAAGGCGAACCATGGGTTGCCAGGTGAAGCCATTGCGTCATCAGTTGGGTGGGGGGAACACTGGTTTAGTCAGATCTAGTTTCACTCAAACCCATTAAGCCGCGTTTACACCAAAATATTTTTGTTTTGAGTTTGGATTACTTCTGGGTATTTTTGTTTGTGCAAAGGGCAGGCACCCTTTCGGATCCTTAGTTTTGCTTAACTCTTTGCTCTCCATTTGTTTTCCGTGAGACACAATTAATTTCTACAGAAATGTTGTTGCGATAGAGATACGGTATTTTTTTTTTTTTTTTATTATTGATTGAGTTTGTGAGCCTTGAGCCTATCTTCTGTCTTATCTCTTATCCTTCAAAGGCTCAGACAGTGAAGATACGAAAGGGGCCCTTTGCTTTCGTTTTGAAAGTCTCAGGGTTCACTTTACACGTCAATCGCTTTTTTTGGGTGGCGGGTGGAATGCGCAAAAACCTACCAGCTCACGTCAAATACTATTTAATAATAATAAGTTAATTAAGAAAAAAAAAAAAAAAAAAAGGTTAAATTAGAAAAAAAAAAACAACCAGCTGTAATGCGAAGTGGTAGGGCGTTGGTTTCTTTCTACAAATCGAAGTACCCGGATTAAATGATTCAGTTGATTTTTGAGGCTTGGTCGCCTTTAACAACCTCGAACAACACTACTATTTTTTTTTTTTTTTTTTTTATTACGCGAATGGTAGCTTTATGCAGAACACTCGCTCAAATTTATTATTATGATTATTTTTGGGAATTGAATTGTTAAAAAAATTTTTTCATTAATTTCTATGAAAAACTAAAAAAAAAAAAAAAAATTATTTAACTTTTTTTTTTTAAAAAATTTTTTGTTTATTATTTTTATAATAAGGAAGTTGTATTTTAATGAAATAATTTTTTTTTTTATAATAAAGATAACAAAAAAAAAAAAAAAAAAATTTCCCATAATATTTTTTTTTATTATTATTACTGTATTGATATTTTTTTTTATAAAAAGTAAAAAATCTTTTGTAATAAGTTTGGCCCTAGATATTTTTCCTTTATACTGTACTCAGGTACAATGATTTGCGCTTGACCGGCAGTCGCGGGTGACCCCTATGCACCTAATGTAGTCTCCCCGCTGACCCTTCCTACCTACTGAACGTGACCTGTTTCATTATTATTGAGGCGGTCAGTGAGTGACATTCCTCTTCTCTTCTCCTCTCCTTTCGCTTTCCTCCTCCCGATGGTCAGATGAGGTATTGTAGGGGTCAGAGGTGAGTTGAGGCGCGGTCAGCAACAACCAAACTCGTTTTGGTTTTAATATTAAAAACAAACTTTTGCTTTTTATTTTTGGTGGTCGATGACTTTTTTTCTATTATTAAATTTCGTAACAACAATTAATTCAATTGCCAATCCATGTTCAACGTGTGGGACGCAGAAAATAATACAGTAGCAAAAACAACAACAATAATAGTATTTTTTTGTTATACCGACATAGCGAATGAACGCATAACCGTAAGTTCGATTGGAAGAATTAACGGCCACTGTATTCGTTATACCGACTTAATTATTTTGCATTTCGTTATAACGACAGCCAAAGCTAATTTTAAAAAATATTTTCGTTATACTGATACATTTTCTCCGTGCTTCGTTATACTGACTACTTAACACTTCGTTATATTGACTATTTAAAATTTCGTTATATTGACCGCTTAAAACTTCGTTATATTGACTACTTAAAAGTTCGTTATACTGACTATATAAAATTTCGTTATATTGACTACTTACAATTTCGTTATATTGACCATTTAAAACTTCGTTATACTGACTACTTAAAACTTCGTTATACTGATTTCTTAAAATTTCGTTATACTGATTTCTTAAAATTTTGTTATACTGATTACTTAAACCTTCGTTATACTGACTATTTAAAATTTCGTTATATTGACCACTGTATACTTCGTTATAATGACAACATAAAATTTCGTTATACTGACTACTTAAAATTTCGTTAAATTGACAACTTAAAATTTCGTTATACTGACTACTTAAAATTTCGTTCTATTGACTACATAAAAAGGTCAAATTTCAATATTACAAAATTTGCGTGTTTTTAAAATTTCACTATTCTCACTCCCAACCAATAATAATAATAATTTCGTTATACCGAATGTCTATCGTAATAAATCTAACGAGCGGATGTGTCCATCACGATGTCCGTGACGTCACCCATCAATCAAAGCGAGTCGCCAACCGGAAACGTCCGGTGAGTGATGCTCATCCGCTCATCATAATTCACACGACACGTGACATGTAGAGATATAGAGAGAGGTTTGACCAATGGCCGTCCACCACTCCCCCCCCTACCCCCCTCCTTTTCCCTTATCTCTATTGCACATAGAGAGTGTGAGAGAGAGAGGGTCCAGTGTCACTCTTCGCTGTGCTCTCCCGCGCGCAACACCTCAGTCTCACTCACTCTCCGATCTCTCATCATGTTGTGCGTGACCTACGTGTTGCTGGGCCTGTTCGCCCTCGGCCTCTGCCTGCTGGGCTGGCTGAAGAAGCGCCAGCCGGCAGCCTCGTTGCCGCTTCCCCCCGGCCCTAAGCCCGCGCTCTTCTTCGGCTCTCTCCACCTGCTGAGGAAGGACCCTAACCCCTGGGAGGTGTTCCGGCGGCTGAAGGAGAGCTACGGCGACGTGTACCGGATCTGCCTGGGGCGGCAGGAGTGCGTGGTGGTCAGCTCCCTGGACGCCATCCACGAGGTGCTGGTGGCCAAAGCCAAGGCCTTCTCCTCCAGACCCAACTTCCTGCGCTACCACGCGCTGTTCGGAGGAGACAGGAACAACTGTAAGTACGCCTCAAATACCTTAACTAATTTTAAATTTCTTAAGAGATGAGGTGAAAATGGCCCTTTGATCTCACATATTTTCTACTATACTCTGCCTACCTCGCTTTGAATTTTTTTTTTAATTTTTCTGCTTTGAATCTTTTAATTTTTTTCCGCTTTGAATCTTTTTATTTTTTTCCGCTTTGAATCTTTTATTTTTTCGCTTTGAATCTTTTAAATTTTTTGCTTTGAATCTTTTAATTTTTTTCCGCTTTGAATCTTTTTATTTTTTCACTTTGAATTTTTGAATTTTTTCACTTTGAATCTTTTTATTTTTTCGCTTTGAATCTTTTTATTTTTTCGCTTTGAATCTTTTAATTTTTTCGCTTTGAATCTTTTAAATTTTTTGCTTTGAATTTTTGAATTTTTTCACTTTGAATCTTTGAATCTTTTAATTTTTTCGCTTTGAATCTTTTTATTTTTTTGCTTTGAATCTTTTATTTTCTGCTTTGAATCTTTTTTATTCACTTTAAATTTTTGAATTTTTTTACTTTGAATCTTTTATTTTCTGCTTTGAATCTTTTTTTTTTTTCACTTTGAATCTTTTTTTTTTACATTTTGAAACCGGGAAAATGTACGTGCTTTGGTTGTTTTGTGCAATCTACCCGTCCAAAGTTTAACCCTTTGGCGTTCATCTGGTGACGTCCAGCTCTTGGAAATAAAGATAATTATTGTGCTCAAAGGGCCCTTTTCACTGATCTCAAGAGATAGGAGAGATACCCAGCATTATTTTAAGGGTCCAAACACAACTATTAATTTCTTAATCCCATCCTAATCTTACACTAATCCTTCACTAAAAACATCACACGGTGGGAAATAATCATGTAATTTAGTTTAGTGCTCTTTTATTTAATGTAAATTAGTTGTTATAGGGGCACTTTTATTTGTATCAAATTACTTTAGTTTAGATTTTAGTGCACTATTATTTAGTAGCCTACACTTTTATTTAGTGCACTTTTTTTTAATTAAAAAATTATTATTGTTTAGGTAAAGTCACTTTTAGTGCATTTTAGTTTTTTAGTGCTCTTTCATTTATTTTAAATTCTTTAGTGCAGTTCTTACTTTTAAATATTTTAGTGTATTAACACTTTTCTTTAGTAGTGCAAAATCATTTTAGTTTTGAGCACTTTTAAAAATGCACACGTATTTTAAGTCATAAGTTTTAACCGAAAGTTGGTCTTTCTTTATTTAATTCTTAGCTTTGGCCCTTTGCGATTGGTCTCAGCTGCAGAAGAAACGGCGGCTGATCGCCTACCCCTTCGTCTTCCCTCGCTACTCCTGCTTGACCCACCTGGAGTCGGTCATCGAGTCCGAGCTGAGCGACCACTTCGCCTCTCTCCTGGCCCAAACCCAACAACGACCGGTGCCCTTCGACAAGGCCCAATTCTCGGCCGTCTGCGCCAACATCTTCTACCGCTACTTCTGCTCCAAGCGCTACGACTACTCCGACGCCTACTTCATGTCGATGGTCAAGTGCTACGACGACATCTTCCACGACATCAACAACGGATTCGCCTTGGACTTCCTGCCCTTTCTCTTCCCCTTCAAGCTCATCCACCTGGCCAAACTCTACAAGGATGGCCAGTACATCCGGCGCTTCCTCAACACCACGCTCATCGACTGTCGGCTGGAGGAGAGCGTCGGCGGCATCGACCCTTTGAAGCCTCGGGACTTCCTGGACACTCTGCTCATCCGCAGCAGCCAACAACAACAGCAGCGGCAACGAGAAGAAGAAGAAGACTCGGACCTAAGCGTGAACAAGGGCCTATTCCACATGGTCAAGGTCTATCTGCAACACTGCTGCAACGTGATACTAAGCACGTGTTTGCGCGAGAGCAGGACCATGGAGGAGCACAAGAAGGCCCTTTCCAAGCTCTTTCACTTAGCTAAGCCCTATCTGCTGCTCATCATCAACGGTTTGAGCTGGACCATTCCCTTCGTTTGGGACTCCCAGCAGGAGGGGAAGAAAGGCAAAGGGCCGGTGGTGAAGAAGGAGGCGGTGGGGCTGAGTAAGGACGATGCCCTTTACGAGTTGGAGGACCTGTTGGGCGGACACTCGGCCGTGGCCTGCTTTTTTAGCCGCTTGGTGGCGCAGATCGTGAACCGACCGGATGTGAAGCACCGCATTCAGCAGGAAGTGGATGAGGTGCGGAGGGAGGAGGGAGAGGTGCGGTTGGACCACCGCAGCCGCATGCCCTATATACAGGCGGTGATTTGCGAGACCCTGCGAGTCACCACTTCGCCCATCGTGCCCCATGTGGCGGTGGAGGACTCGCATATTGCCGGATATCACGTGGCTAAGGGCTCGATTATATTTTTGAATAATTATTATTTGAATTTGAGCGAAAATCATTGGAAGGAACCGCAGAATTTCGACCCCGATAGGTCAGTTAACTTCATTTACATGAAGTGCGCTTCTCAAGGTTTTTGGAATGGGACCAAAAAAGTTAAAATACTTTTTTTTATAAATAAGAAATGCTTTTTTTGATTTATTTAGAATTTTTCTAGAATTTTTCCTCATTTATATTTAGATTTTTTTTTATATTTTTTTTAAATTTTTTTTTTTTTTTGAATTTTAAAAATTTATTTTTTTGAATTTTTTGAATTTTTTTTTGATTTTTTAAAATTTTTTTTAAATTTTTAAAATTTTTTTTAAGTTTTTAAAATTTTTTTTAAATTTTTAAAATTTTTTTTTTTTGAAATTTTTAAAATTTTTTTTTTGAATTTTTAACATTTTTTTTTGAATTTTTAAAATTTTTTTTTGTATTTTTACAATTTTTTTTTGAATTTTTAAAATTTTTTTTTGAATTTTTAAAATTTTTTTTTTTTGAATTTTTAAAATTTTTTTTTTTGAATTTTTAAAAATTTTTTTTGAATTTTTAAAATTTTTTATTTTTGAATTTTTAAAATTTTTTATTTTTGAATTTTTAAAATTTTTTTTTTTGAATTTTAAAAAATTTTTTTTTTAAATTTTTAAAATTTTCTTTTTGAATTTTTAAAATTTTTTTTTTGAATTTTTAAAAATTTTTTTTTTGAATTTTTAAAAAAATTTTTTAAATTTTTTTTTATGATTTTTTAAAAAATTTTTTTGAATTTTTGAATTATTTTTTTATTAAAATTTTTTTTTTTTTTATTTTTATTTCTCTCATTTTTTTGGGTTTATCAGAAAAAATTTATAATTTTTATTTATTTTACTTAAAACGAATCAAATATATTTTTGGGACGCGCAGTGAAAACCTTGAGAAACCACGTCGTACTTTACCCATAACTCTTAAATAAGCCCTAATCTAAAGGTATTTTTGTTTTAGGTTCATCGTGGAAGGCAAGTTGACCAAACCCAGCCACTTTCTTCCGTTCAGCGCGGGTCAAAGGTCGTGTCTGGGCTACCGGCTGCTGGAGTACATCGTCTTCCTCACCACCGCCCACCTCTTCACCCACTTTGACCTCTCCTCCACCCCTACCGCTCCCAGCGCCCCTACCGCCCCTACCGCCCCCACAGCCCCTACCTCCAACAACAACAGCCTTTGCCCGCCTCATCAGCCCCTCACGCGAAAGATCTCCAGGGACGTGGCCTGCGCCAAGCTCTCCGTCTACGACACCGACGTCAAAGCCTACTTCAGCCCCAGGCACCCCACCGCCCCAGCCCCGCCCCCACCCCGCCCCCTACTCTTAGCCTAAGAAACGTATATTGTAATATTGGATCATATCAAAAGTATAGAAAATTATTATTATTATTATTATTATATTTTTTTGTATCGGGTACCAAATACACTTTTATTACACTCGGACCCACTTTTACCCTTATAAAGGGCCCTTGAAAGGGAGGGGGGATTGAAAGCGAGGTCCAAGTGCATAATATTATATAGGTTTTTACGTAATAAAAGTTTCTATTCTTAACTCGACTTTTATTTCTTTATTTTTATGTTTTTAGGGCTGTAGGGGCCCTAAAAGGAGCTGTGAAAGGACCTTAGAGGTCGTAAAAAAAAGCCCTTATTCTTTTTTGTGCGTTTATTTCCGTAACAAAATGAAATGACGTAATGAGGTAGAAGAATGAGCCTTGAGACACACAAGGTCAGTTGGAGGAGTGGGGCGCGCGCGAGGTCAAGTGTGGATAGGACCTTGAGACACGAGGATAGGAGAAGGGGCTATTAAGGGAACAGAGTGAAAGTGATTGTGTTGTCTGGGTTATTTTTAACCTCAATAGAATGTTTTTGATTATTTTTCACTATTCTTGAGTTAAGCAAAACTTTCAATTTTCTTTTTTTTTTATTATTATTATTTTTATTTATATAAATAAAAAAAAAATTATTTTTATTTATTTATTTAAAAAAATAATAATTTTGCTACTGGAATTTTTTTTTTTTTTAGTCATTTTGATTTACGAAATATATTTTTTTTTTCTTTCGTTGTTTCGAGTTAAACAACTTTGTTAAATAAAAATAAACTAAAGAAAAAAAGGTTGAAAGTCATATAAAACATTTTTATAGCATTGTTCGAATTAGCATTTTAATAGTTAAAAGAACAAAAAAAAAAATGTTTTATTTTTTGATTTACAGCAGGTAATAAAAGTCTTACGTCATTTATGAACGATCCCTGCCCTCGGTGACGTCATCGGGGGAAAGTTAAATCGTAATGTTAAAGCGCTTTAAGCAAGAAGTATTATTATTAACGCCGTTTTAATTAATAAATTATAATATAATATTAATTAAATTTTATTATTTAAATTAATTAAATATATTAGTTTTTAAGAGTTAATTAATTAATTAAAAACTTTATTATTCTTTTCGTCAGTTTCTATGGCGACGGATAACTCTCTTACCCGTTTTGTTACATTCGTTATCCCCGTAGGGCTCGGCGTTCCATCGTTAATCGCGTCTAGTTATCGGTTTCATTAAAAAAAAGTTTCGCGTAAAATTTTAATAAACGCTCGTTATTTAATTATTAATCGGGTTAATTAGTTCCTTCTCCATTCAGCGTGGGAACGAGAGACGCGTAAATGACGCAGGTAATTAACATTTGAGATTGTGAAATTGTTTGAAATTTGCGGTCGGCATACATTAACTTAAACTATTCTCACGTCGCTTAACGAGTGTTTTATGCGAGTGACGTCACCGGTTATGTAGGCGTAGGTGACGTGCGAATAGCCCAAATTTATGCTTGATGCGGAAAGAGTTATTATTAATTTTGATTAACCGTAATTTGATGAATTTAAAGACGATTAACGTAAATTTAGTCTTTAATGTAGAATGTAGATATTTAATTAATTTGTGATTACTGTTTTACGGGAATAATAATTAGCCAGCGAATTGCATTTTCGCCGTTTATTGATGCGTGATTTCATATTGACCCGTTCAGTGATCCGCTCATGCAATGTTTTTACAGAAACCAAATCAAACTGAAAATGATCCGCTCAATTGATCCGTTCGAACTTTTTTTAAATGTTTTTTTCTTTCAGATGAAGAAGAAGCAGGACTCGAGCAATAAGCGATTGGTGGAAGGGGTGAGGAAGGTGGTAGAAGCCGCCGAAAGTGCGTCGTGGACTGAGGAGATGGAGAACGAGTGCTCGCGCATCAAGTACGAGAGACACGGTGACCTGCTTCTGCTCACCGGAAACGCCCTTCAAGGAGACCAATGGACCTCTTTTCACGGTAAAAATCTCATTTTTTTCTTATTTAACACATTTTATTCTATTACTTCCGATTCTCAACGACTTTTATTTCACGTCCCATCGCGAATGGTTAAAAGTGGGACGCTCATTTTTTGACTTGCGAACCCTTTATTAGTATTATCATATGTTTGAAAATTTGTTTATTTTTTGTGTATAATATGTGGTAGGGGTTTTAAGAAATGTTTCCCAACGTATGGCTCGCGTTGGATTGAAAAAGTTGTCATACAAATTGTGTGTTTGGAATTGTAATAGAATGATATCTGAAAGGTTGTTCAACCTTTAAAAATTTGCAGCCCATGGATCGTGGACACTTGGCACGCGAAAATTTGATGTTTGAGAATCATTTTTTTTTTTTTTTACAAATTTTGTGTTTCATCATTATTAATGACGTTTTATTTACGTGCAAAATGTAAGATTTTTTTAAAAAATTGTTTTTCAAAGTTTGGGACGCGTGCTTTTTTTTTTTTATTTTGTTAAATCGTATAGAATTCAAGGTTAAAACGGTTCTCCAACCTGATCAATTTTGCGGCCCATCAAATGTGTTTTAAAGATTTTTTTTTTTTTGGTACGCCTGAATCTTGGGTTGAATACCTTTACGATTAAAAAAAGTTGGGTCATAAAAATTGTGTGTTTGACTTTTCAATGGTTTATTGTAATAGAATGATGTTCTGAAAGGTTGTTCAACCTTTACAAATTTGCAGCCCATCGATCCTGGATACTTGGCACGCGAAAATTTTATGTTTGAGAATCATTTTTTTTTTATACAGATTTTGAGTTTATTATAATTAATGACGTTTTTTGAAATTGTTTTTCAAAGTTTGGGACGCGTGCATATTTTTTTAAAAATTGTATGGAGATGAAGGTTAAAATGGTTGTTCAACCTGATCAACTTCGCGGCCCGTCAAATGTATTTAAAGATTTTGTTTTTTTGGTATGCCTGAATCTTAGGTTGAATACCTTTATTTTTTGAGTGCGGTTTTTAATTCTCTATGGTTATTAATGAAGTTTATTCGTGAACGAGTTTTTAAAATATTTTACCGGTGGTTCAAAGTTTGGGACGCGTACTTATTTTGATACTAGAATTTTGTGAGGTGAGGGTCGTAAAAACCAAAAAGGTTGAACATTTTT
Organism: Polydesmus complanatus; assembly: GCA_034692225.1. Taxonomy (NCBI): domain Eukaryota; kingdom Metazoa; phylum Arthropoda; class Diplopoda; order Polydesmida; family Polydesmidae; genus Polydesmus; species Polydesmus complanatus. Next base: position 10,304 of record JAQGAZ010002679.1, read on the forward strand.
TTTTTTAAAACTATAATTCGCCTATATAATAATTATAGTAGATTAAATTTGTAAACTTCCGGTCTAATTTTGGTAGCGCGTTCCTGTTGTTTGTATGGTTGTGATGCAGTTGGGGTTGTTGGGTGCTAAGCCCCTCATCACCAGCTGCACATCCTCCTCGCTGCAGTCCACCGCCTTAATCAACGAATGGGGGTTAAACGGGGGGCGTTCATCAATTCCGTCTCAATACTTTTACCTCTGTTTCGTCGTCTAGCGCAGAGTCCAAGATGGCGGCGCGCATCAACTTCCTCATCAAAACTCTAAGGGTGTCCTCGCTTATAGAAATGAGTTGAAAAATTAAACGTTTTCGCTCGAGTGACGTCAGCGTGAGTAACGTTTGACATGGTAATTACCTTTCATAATTAGCGTCGACCACGTTGACCAGCACTAACCAAGTGCTCAAAACCACTAACCACACATTCATAATTACTTTTATTATTATTATTAATTTTTTCAAACGTGAATTTTTTTTTTTTTTTGGTATTTGTAACTTGATAGAATGCAATTGGAATGCGGATTCAAATTTATTATTGTTAAGGTTTAGAATTTAAATTAAAAACTCAACAACAATGAAAAATTAATTACGGTAATAGAATTTTTTATTATTTTATTCAAGTGTTAATTTGCTTTTATTTATTTATTTATTTTTAATATTCGATAATATTAAATTTATTAATTTTTTTAATATGGTTTAAGCTTAACACGCATTGACTTCGTGTTATGCGGTGCAGCGAACGTACGCTTTACGTAGGGTTAATTGAAGGCGTGACGTAAGGGGCAGCGGTAGAAGCCGAAAATAAGACACGTCTTATTTATTCTTTTTTTCATTTGGGGCTTATATTTGGGAATAGGTTTTATATTTCTCGTTGGTTTATTTTTTGTTCCAAATTTTTATTTTGAATCATTCTAAAAAAAAAAAACTAGGGGCTTATTTTCGGAAAAAACAGGGACCGATCATCATTTACTATAATAGTTTAATAATAACAATAAGAACGTATTTTTATAGGAGTGAAATATGTTTAGGATTGCCAACGGCTCTTAACGTTTTGTACGAGTACGTTCTTGTTGACGGAGGCAGCGCCCTCTGCCGCCGCTGTCTTCCCACCGCCCCCTGCTGCAGGCGCCGCCTTTTCACTTCCCTTGCCGCGGGCCGCTTTTTTGGCGGCGATTTTTTTCATTCCTTTATCAACCACTTTCTTGCCCACTCCCCTCCCCACCATCCCTCCGATGGCCTTTCCGGCCTTGCTTCCTACGTTCTTTCCAACGGGCCCTCCTATAGCTTTTCCTATGCCTCCGCCCACCGCGTTACCCACTCCTCGGCCCACGGCTCCTCCCACCGCCCCGCCCACCGCTTTCCCCACGGCGCCTTTCACTCCTCCTTTTTCGGCCGTGACTTTCTTCACCGCATCTCCCAGGGCCCCTCTCTCCCTCAGGCCCTCACCGTTAGCCGGAACTGCTTTATTCTTTTTCTCAGCGCCGCTCCTCACGGCCAATTTTCGCTTCTTCTCGGCGGCCATTTTGTTGTTTCTAGTTTTCTGCGCGAAAGAATGTTTTTTATTTACAGGGTTTGTTTTATAATTATGGGGGGTGTTGGGGTAATGGGTTGCTTACGGGGGGTGTGTCCTGCGCGGTGTCGGTGGCCCAGCGACGCACTCGCAATGGCTGTCTCACGTCTCTAAAATACATTCAAAGCATTATTATTTTAATGTTGAAAATAGAGTGTGACGTCATCAGAGGCCTTACCGTTCATGGTCCGCGCTGCAGATGGTGAACAAGCAAATGGCTGTTAAGAGTAACCAGGCGTTCATTATTTCCTAGCGATGACTTCACTCTGCTTCGATTCGATTGATTTTGAATGGTGGAATGCGCGATGTTCCATATTTATAAGTGAAATGTGACTCTCTCCGACATTTAAGCATTTCAATAGGAAAAATAATAATTTTAATTGTCTATTCAAATGTTATTGTTTTTTTTTTTTTTTTTATAAAATTAGAGTCGATTAAATTACATGCACTTGGGTTGAATTGAGCGCCGGAAGTTGAACGATTATTGTTTTTTAATCAAAAAAAAAAAAAAAAAAAAAAAAGCTCGTGATTGGTTATAGTGATTGTTTAGGAAGGAGGCGTGGTCCTCATCAAGAGAGAGGGGGAAATGGGGTTTTTAAGTGGCGTGCGCATGCGCAAACGTTTTGTTAATTATTTATTTGTTTATTTTAATTTTGTTTATGTGTTTGTTGCGAGCGGAAGTCACGAGTTGGGTCCTATGGTTAGTAATAATCGTCGTGATATCCGCCATTGTAGTCTGGCCCCACACCCCGCCACACCTCGTGCGCCCCATTTCCTAAGCTTCCAACACCCTTCTCCTATATTAATTATTAAAAAGGTCAATCAATACGCGTTGAGATGTAATCCACGTTAATTGCGTACGTGAGTTGCGGAGAGTGCGCCGTCCGCTTCCCGTCTCAGCCGATGGAATGCTGCGTCACTCCTACATTGACTCAAAAATGACGTCAGCATAGAATAATAATAATTTTTATTATAAAGATTAATTACCTTTGATCGTGCGCGTGGAGTGCATTGACCAGCACTAAGCAAGTGGCTAACACTACCAACACATTCATCGTTAACTATTATAATTATTATTCTAATGAGGAGCGTTGATTAATCGACTCTCTCGAGCAGTTTAATAAAAGTTTTTGTTTTTAATTAACGAGTTTGATATATTTTTTTAGCGTTGGATATTACGTTTCAATTATCTATTCAAATTGTGTATAGTGCGTAGATTAAATTACAAAGTTTTATTGGCGAATGTGCTGCCCCTTATCAACGCGCTTTTTTTTTAATAACTACGCTTCTTTGCATTGCTCGTGTGCTGCGCGCTCAAGCTCTCTTACGCTTTACTACTGGCTAAGTGAACGGAGATTCAAGGGGCAGCTTGAAAACTTTAGAAAATAGACAAAAAAAAAAAAAAAAGGAAATGGCGGGTAGATGGCTCACTTCCGGTATGGTCGAGACCGAGGAAATAAACAAATTTAATTTTTTTTAAGATTTTATTTTTCATTAGTTTTAGAATAAAACACGTATTTAATACAAGTTGGTACCGGTAGCTTCGTGCAGAGCACACGTTAAGTTGCATATTTATTGGTTTGGGGGGCAGTTGAGTTGGGCCGCTTGGAGACATAGGGCTGCGTAGGTAGACAGGAAGTTAGTAGACGTGAAGGCCACTCGCAATCCTCTTCCGGGTCTAAAATTACCCTCCCGATGTTTATCTTACGCGCGATGACAGGGGCTTTTCCCATTTCAACTGAAAATAACATTATATTATTATTCCGTTTTCCTATCGACGGAAATTGAGTTGAAAATTATTAAAATATATAAGTAAATATATAATAATAAAAAAAAAAAAAATACGGGGTTTAAGGTGCACTTAAAGCGAGTTTAAAATTCTTAAAATAAAAAAAAATACAATAGCGAATTTGGGTAAGTTTCATATTTTGTGCGCATGCGCGTAACGTTTATTGAGTTGGGGGGGGCTACATTTTTTCTTTATTTAACTATCTTTATTTCAATTGTTTTTTTTTTTCTTCTCAAGAAAATAACAACAGCTTAGTTTTTTGAAAAAAAAAAAAAAAAGGAAGAGTTTAAAGCTATTAATTATTATTTAGACGAGTGGGCGTGGCCATTGAGGGGAAATACGAGCGCTAATTGGTTGATCGGAATAACTTGTTTTTTATGCTCCAAATGCTTCTCCCTTGCACGCTTTCTCGTATTCCTCCTTTATTCCCTATTATCAATGGGGGGAAAAACAAAGCGTTAATTAATAAACATCGGACAAATGAAATGTTTTGAAAATGCATCGCATTCCTTACACTTCCATACGCCATCGCTCTAGTCGCCACTGATCCTGCTCCGCTGTTGTCGTTGGGGCAACGGTACTTGTAATATTGACCATAATCACCGTACGCTGGACCATTTTTCTATTATTAATACCGATTGAAGAAGAGAAATGACATTTCTTAATATTAAATTAAATCTAAAAAAAAAAAAAAAAAAGTTGGAACGATCTTACGTTGTTGGGGGCGGAGCGGCGCAGGCGCACTACGAACTGTCTTAAATATTCATCTTTCAACCCAGCCCCAGCTCCCACAGCCCCACTACAAACAATTTTCTTATTAAGTACATTTCTCTTCCTTAAACCTTTTCCTTATCTCGAGTATGACGTCAGCGTAGAAAGTGTGTTTAAGGAAGAGGAGTTTACCTTCGATGGTCGTGTGCGTAGAGGAGGGTGTTGAGCAGCGCTAACCATGTAGTTAATAATATCCACCACACACTCATTACTAATTAATTAATTAATTAATTAATTCTCTTTCACTTTTTTAAGAGATTAAATTTTAGAACACGGTTGAGTTCGATATTTTATACAATTGAATTTGGAATTATTTATTTATTTTGATGGGGTGAGTAATTTAATATTGAAATGGGCGTATTTAACGATCTCTATTCATACATTGTTTCTTATTTAATGGAATTTAATTACGGTATTCGGTATTAAAGCCAATTTTGTGTAGGCTATACGTTTCAAATTTTGTGCGCACGCGCATAACGTTTATTGGATTCGGTCTACATTTGTTTTGTTTTTTTTCTCACTATTTTTATTTAAATTTTTTTTTTTTTTTAAGGAAATAACAACAGGTTAGTTTAATTTTTTTATTTTTATTTGGGCGAGTGGGCGTGGCCAGTGAGCGCTAATTAGTGGGTGGTTTCTATCCTGCCACTCCTGTGGCACCCGATGGCATTATTCCTGGTCGTGGTAGGGATCCTGCCTGGCACTCGTTGGAGTCTGGATCATGCTCTCCCTATTCATTACCCCAATGGTGAGGAAAAACAAAGCGTTAATTAATAAACATCGAAGAAATCGCAATCATTTACTATAGAATTTTTTTTTTTTTTTTTTTAGAAAAAAGAAATAAATGAAATAAAATATTAAGAAAAAAGAAATCTTTAAAAAATATATCCTTAGACAAAAAAAAAAACCGTTTTGAAATGAATGATTCCTTACCCTCTTCTCGCTTGTCGTCGGTGCAATGATTGTGCTTTGGATAATTTCCCTATCACCGGTATTATTATTATACCGATTGAAGAAGAGAAATGACATTTCTTAATATTAAATTAAATCTAAAAATGAGCTTACTTACCGAGCCGTAGTTGTAGGAGCGGCGCAGGCGCACCACGAACTTTCTTAAATATTTATCTTTCAGCCCCGCCCCACTACAAACAATTTTCAATTTTCCTATTAAGTAAATTTCTCTTCCTTAAATTTCTTCTCGAGCCCTAACTCTAGTGACGTCAGCGTAGAAAATTGGTTTAAGGAGAGAAGAGTTTTACCTTTGCTTATGATGTGCGTAGAGCGTGTTGAGGAGCACGAACCATGTAGTTAATAATATCCACCACACACTCATTGCTAATTAATTAATTAATTAATTCTCTTTCTCCTCTTTTAAGAGATTGAATTTTAGAACGGTTGACTTCGATATTTTATACAATTGAATTATTATTTGGGGGGGGGGGGGGGGGGGTGTAATTTAATATTTAAATGGGCGTATTTAACAA
>JAQGAZ010002680.1:0-15948 GCA_034692225.1 Polydesmus complanatus
TCCTTATTGTGAGCATTTCTTTATCCCTTAAGGAATTCCCCAAAATTTGAGTAGCGTTTATGGAAGTCGCCCTTAATACTTGAACTTTTCCTAACCAACTTTACGTCACCATTATTAACGAGAAAGAGATTAGATACGGGGTTTGATATCTGTCCAGTAAAGAAAAAAAACCTGTGTTTTAGATATAAATAAAACTACTCCAACTACCACCTACAGAAAATAACAATTAAACGCTGTGAGTAACGAAGCAATAATTAAGGATCGAACACTTCTCAATAGCTGTAAATAAAACCAAAACTGCGCCGCTTAATTCGTGGCTGAGAAAATGGCGGAAGTCAGAGCGGAAGTAGACCCTCCACCTCCTTACGTTCAACAGGTAAAAAAGAAATAATTTTTTTTCATTTTTATATCTTTCTGTCTCCGTAATAACTAATACACATTAAAAGGAAGCCACGACGGAAGTGGACTTTCCACCTCCGTACGATACCATTTCAAAACTTTCGATTTAAATTATATTCTTCTAATTTAAATTTTCTTCTAAAGGCATCTACGCCTCATTCGCAAATGACCAGCTTCGCTTTAGCCACTCAGAATCACCTCTTCCGTCCCACTTTCACCTGGAAAATCAACGATTTCGCCAAACATACGCGATCCCAAAAGCCATTCATAGTGGAATCGGGTTACATAAAAACCACCCAACCCGGATACGAAGAAATGGAGGGCGAAAGCGAATTGAAGGTGAAACCGAATGGGACTATTAAAGTGGAGTTGGCAATCAACATATTAAGGCAAGAGATAAAACCCAAAATATTTTTTTTAATAAGAGATAGGAGCGGAGAGCGCGAGTCTCAGCACGCGTGCGCCTCCATGCGGAGTTGTTTGCCATTGTCTACGTGGAAACGCCGACCATGATCCACTCCTACGTGCAATGCTACAACGGGACTTTCCATTGCTTCGTCGATAACTTCCGCCAGCGCAAACAGGTGGAAAGAGCGGACCTGATCAGCGGCCAAGAGAGCCCTTATTTTTACACCGGGCTACCCGGATACAGAGTGCAACTCAAGTTCATTTTGAACGGGATTAAGGAGAATCGAGGGCAAGGGCCGTCGGTGGAGGTGAGCTTTTTGCAGGGCCGATGGGATAAGGACCTGCCTAAGTCCTTTCCGCATCGGATGACCCTCACTCTGCTCAATAGGAAGAATCCTGGGGGAAATGTGGAGAGGAGCGTGGAGAGGAAGATGTCTAAGAAGAAGAAGCGCAGTTACGTGGTGCACCTGTGTAGCGATTATGAGTTGGAGAGTTTAGTAGAAAACGACACCCTGTATTATCGCGTCACCTTCGAAGAAAAGTCCAAAAAATTATAATTGTAGAATAATATTATTATTTGAGATGTCAATAAGTTGACTGTACTTTAAAAACAAAATCATTGAACTTCTTAAATATTTAATCTTAGTTATTTTGATTAAAGATTTATAACGCTTAACACGTCAAATTATTCTTATAATTATTTTCATCTTCGAATGACGTTCGTACGAGCGTGACGAAAATTGAGATGTAAACAAACACCACCACTCCCCCTCCCTCCCTCTCACTACTATAGTTGCCCAAGAGGCTCAACCAAAAAAAAAAAAAAATTATCGTTGAGCCCCAGAGGCTCATGAGAAAAAGTGACATCGCCACATCTCCACCTTTTTTCCAGACTTCTGCTACACTAGAAAATGTTTTTTGAAAATTTTTTTTTCTTGAAAATGTTTTTTGAAAGATTAATTTTTTTTACATTTTTTTTGAAAAATTTTTTTTTTTTTTGGAAATTTTTTTTTTTTTTTGAACATTTTTTTTTAAATTTTTTTTTTAAGAATTTTTTTTTTGGAAATTTTTTTTTTTAAGAATAATTTTTTTTTTTAAAAATTTTTTTTTTTTTAAATTTTTTTTTTAAATTTTTTTTTTAAATTTTTTTTTTAAATTTTTTTTTTAAGAATTTTTTTTTTGGAAATTTTTTTTTTTTTTTAAGAATTTTTTTTTTAAAAAATTTTTTTTTTTGGAAATTTTTTTTTAAAAATTTTTTTTTTGCAAATTTTTTTTTTTAAAAATTTTTTTTTTTTGAAAATTTTTTTTTATGTTGAGCATTCTGGGCCACCATACACTACCCCTCTCATTACTGTGCTATTAAAGGAGTGAATCACTCAATAAAGAGTTTGCGCAGCACCTTTTATAACGTCGTTAAAACTCTCCGTTAAATCTGTGATGTCATTTTGACGTCATTTTTTAGCTGAAATTCCAAGGAGTAAAAATGTGTTTGCGCACCACTTTCCTCCTTTAGTTTAAAATTTCCCTTAATACGCTGTCTGCTATACAACATAGATTTTTAAATGTTTATTTTCCCTTTTTGAAAATTAAATACTGTACTGTTTTCTTTATTAATTTATTTATATATTCTCATTTTAATACAATCATATTTTGACTACAGTGTCTATCTAAATTTGAACAGAGGTGTTTTCGCACTACCTCCGTGCTTCCCAACCTTTTTTGGCTTGCGTGCCCCTATATCTCCTGACGCGTACCGCGCACTTGGGAACCCCTTCTTAACTGCATGCGTGAAACACGAGTACGAAATACACGACTTTTTAATATTAAATTTTTATTTCATGGTTACATACATTTAAAATTTCAAAAGCCCATAGTTCAAATTTTCTTTTCCCGTATTCCGCTACTCATTACTCGCATTATTTAACTGTCCAGCGTGTTTTTTCTTCCTTGTAGGAGCTATTACAAAAATCCTCAAACATTCCGCCTTTTCGAGGCTTTTCCTTTCAAATTTTTTTGTTTGGGGATAAACCAAAACTCAAATTATAGTTAATACATCTTGGTAATAATTAACATCACTTTAAAACTTGCCTTAATCACACATAAAATCATCCAAAAGCGAAAAAAATCCAGAAAACAGTAACCACATTGCAAATTCAAGATGGATGCCACGTGAAACCTTTTCAAGAAAATTTGTGGGTGTGTGCTTGTGACGACACGAAGTTAACGATAAGAGCTGTGATTGGCCGCGGTATTTCTCGAAAATAGCGTGGATTTCCTAGCTTAAAATTTTGTAACGTCGTTAAAAAGCGGATGTCACGTCACGGATTTAAGGGAAATGAGTTAACGCCGTTATAAAAGGTGCTGCGCAAACTCTTTATTGCCCATTACCCCTCTCCCTATCATAATGTACGCATCGTCAGGGGCTTGGCTTTCATCTCCCATCTCAAACGCCATACAACTGTTGCATCTCAGCTCTACTCCCTCGCCCTCAAACTGCATTCAATTCTTGTCACGCGCGAGTAGAACAACACGGAATATTTGGAATTCAAGAGTGAATATTCTCAATTAAATCGAGATGTCGAGCGTAGGGATGGAGAAGCAAATTAACGATGAAAGAGTGAGAGTGGTGGAAGAGAGATTGAAGAGTGATGATGAGAAAGTGAATGGTTTCGCCTCAGGATTACTCTCGCAGATAACAAAGGAAAAAGAGGACATTTCGGAAATTAAAGGTACTGTTTTAAACTGACAAATTTTCTTGCGAGTGAATGAAACTTGGTTATAACGATATGATAATATCTCTCCCTTCCATTTCGTAATAACCGAGTTCTATCGTAGGCTATTAATGTTTATTATTTTCCAAAGGAGGAGGAGGAGGAGGAATGACAGCTTCAGCAGTGGAAGAAAACAAAGATAGTGCGAGGTTGACACCGGACACCAAAAGCGGGTTGTTGACAGAGGAGATAATGGAGCAGAAGACGAGTGAAAACACTGCGCAAATTCAGCTGGAGACGAAAGAAGAAACATTCGTAAACAATAATAATTTTATCCTTTGTTGTTTTTCTTACATTCAAAAATTCCAATTAAATATTTTTTTTAAATTTCTAATAAGATGGAAAAGCAAAACGAAGACAAAAGCGCGCAGCTGGAGGAAGAAGTTCGTGGCTTGAGAGTGAAATTGGAAGAGATGGAGAAGAAATTGGAAGAACGCAAAGCCCAGCCGGAAGTGACTCAAACATTCGTAAATTTGCAGGTAAAGTCAAAAATATCTTCACGTTATTTTTCAAACGATAACGAAGCTTAATTTTGGCAGATGACCAGCTTCGCTTTGGTCACTCGAAACGAGCTCTTCCAGCCCACTTTCACCTGGAAGATCAACCACATCGCAAAATTCATGCGACCCGGACTACTCAACGGGATGAAAGCCAAAACCTTAAACGCCCTGCTACCCGGATTCCAAGAGATAAGCACATCCGGATTGATCGTGCTACCCAACGGGGAGATATGCATGTGGCTGACGGTCGAAAAGGTAAGGGGATGGAGGCCTCGAGTGTTTTACGTAATAAGAGATCGGAGCGGTGCCCGGGAGCCGAAGCACGTGAGCAGCGCCATGCAGCATCGCAACGACTTGCTCTTTAAGCGCGAAGTGGAAGACAGCAGCCCCGCCCTCAAGGCCTGTCTCACTCACCCGGCCTACAGCTTCGACGACTCCCTGCTGGTCGATTTCTACTTGGAACCTTCCACCATGGCCTTCTACGGCCAAACCTACGACGGAACTCTCAACTGGGCTATCGAGAGCTTCGAGAAGCGCAAACAGATGGAAGCGGAAGGCTTAATCCGAGGCCAAGAGAGCCCTTACTTCTACACAGGCCCCAAAGGGTACAGAGTGCAGCTAACGTTCATTTTGAACGGGATTAAGGAGAATCGAGGGAAAGGGCTGTCGGTGGAGGTGAGCTTCTTAAAGGGCCGATGGGATAAGGACCTGCCTAAGTCCTATCCTCATCGCTTGACCCTCACCCTGCTCAATAGAAGCGGTCCATCGGCTAATGTAGGGTGGAGAGTGAGATGTGTAAGAAGAAGAAGCGCAGTTACGTGGTGCACCTGTGTAGCCAGCAACAGATGACGAGTGTTGTAGAAAACGACACTCTGTATTGTTACGTCAGCTTCGAAGAAAAACCCAAAAATACTTAAAATAATTTAGAAAAACAAATCAGCTGACTGAGGTTAACGATTACTTTCAGATTGTATAGGGAAATATCCCTCAGTTATAAAGAATAAAATTTTGCTCTACCGATCATTTTTATTAATATAATTACCGAAAATCACTGAAACTGATTTGTTCGAAAATAAATTTCTGTTCCGAAAACAAAATCAGTTTTCATTTACTGAATTATTCTAATAAAACCTACTTAGTAGGTACTGTACTTAGTAGGACTGTACTTAGTAGCGTCAAACTTTTTACAAAAATCCATTAAAAAGAAGTCAATTAAACTTCTTAAAAATTAGATTGTGATTCCCGAGTTTTCCTCAATGCGACTGCTCGCTCGCACCAACAGCAGGAGAGTAATAAAAAAATAAGAATACATTAGAAAAGCTCAAATCGATGTGAAACATTTTCACTAACTACTGTTCCATAATAACAGCGGGAGAAACTCCACTCACTGCACCTCGGATCAAAACCTCAAAAACAACTTTTACTACACACGCAAACGAACGAACCAAACCAAAAATGAGATAGTATTAATAATGCTTTTCCTACCTTTAGACGTTTTGCTCTGAAGTTTCACGGTTGAGCTGATTAGGATGATTAAAGGCTGATGAGGTTCACCATGAAAAGCCACATTTCCTTCACTCTCCATTCGAACACGTGGAGAGTTCCAAACCGTAAGCGTATGAGGCTCACTCGTCAACGCGTTTCACTTATCAACAGTCGCCCGACTCCGTTTTTCACCTTTTGAAATAAAAATTGACGTGAAACATCTCTTATTAAATTTGCTTATAATAATTATTACTCACATTATATTATACTGTAGGTTTCCTTTTCTTAAGCTGCGCGCGACATCCACTAGCAACACATTGGATTTCGCTTTCGTGTCAGCTATTTTAAACCAGAAATATTAAGTTAGAAAAGCATTAAGCGAGAAGCCCACAACGTTTGAAGCTCCTTACTTTACAACTTACGTCCAATTTGTATTCTTCACTTGTTTTTCATTGCAAGTTGAAAGAGTGAATCGGTGGTTTCTACGAAGCAAAGCCCAACATTTTACGTGCCTCGCATTTGCACCGAGCTGGCGGCTGCGTTTGTTGGAATAACATCAAAATGGATTCTTCATAGCTTCATAAACAATGCAGCAGTCCCACTATGAATTCCTTTTGCATCTGTAAAGTACAATTAATTAAGTGAGAAAATGGGAGTTGTGAGCTGGATAAATGACGCTGAGTGCGTTCAAGCTCATTCACACCTAATTTAAATACAATAGTAACTCAATTTTCTTACATAAACACCTTTTTCCGTGCTTCAGAAATACCCAAGAGTTCACCTGGAGCGAGATAAACATACCCGTTCCTCACATTTAATTTAGAAAAACAAACAAATATTTGAATTAAATAATGAATAATGTTCGCCTCCAAATGACACGGTAACTGAACGAAGTGACCGAACACACATAAAAATCGCATTCCCAGCCCATTCGCGTGAGGAAAGTTACTTTAAATCATAATTCATATTCCTTAGTTAACAAATTTATAATAATTTATCGGTGAATTACCTCTACTTAGTCAAATTCATGGATCAAAACCTCGAATTTTGACGTTGAAAACGAGCGAAGCGGACGACCGACATTTTAACTGCAGTGACGTCATTTTGTAATTATTTTTACCAAAGTGACGTCACTCGCTCCTTTTTGTATTGGGTAATTGTGACGTCATTTAGAAGACAAATTAAAAATGCTTGGATTTCTATTTGAAACCCTCTATCATTGCTTTCTACGTACGACCTTATTACTATGGAACTCGCGACTGGGCTATCGATAACTTCCAGTCATTCAGCTCCTTAAAAATTAGATCTTTCGTGGCGCTCATTAACACGTTTAGCTGCGGGAGAAACTCCACTCACTTCACCTCGGGTCAAAACTACTTTTACTACACACGCAAACAAAACATGACATTGCTTTTCCTACCTTTATGACGCTCTGCTCAAGAGTTTCCAGGTACTCGGTTCCTTCCACGATGATTAATAGAGTAGCACCGTGAAAAGCCACATTTCACTCGATCTCCGTTTCAACGTGAAATCCCAAACCATAAGTGAAGTCAGCAGCTGGTTATATCTGATCACGTCGTCACTTGCCACACTCGTGCCTCCAATAATAATAATCCCGATTCTCACTTTTAGAATAAAAAATGTACGTAAAACACCTTCTTATGAAATTGGTTTATAATAATTTTTGCTTACATAAACTGTGGGTTTCCTTCTCCGAGGCACATCTGCAGGAGCAACACATCTTCGTCTTCTTTCGTGTCAGCTACATGACACAAGTATTACTTAGATGAGCATTAATTATATTTTCGAGCGGCATTATTGAAAGCCGCTTGCAACGACAACGCTTTAATTGTTCAACTTACGTTAACTTTGTATTCTTCGTCCGTTCTCCATCGACCATCGACCGGTATTAACGCATTTGAATGAGTGGAATTGCGGCTTCTCGAGAAGAAGACTATTCACCGAACGGGGTTAGACATGCGCTCTTTCAAATGGACTAATAAAGCTAGAAAATACCTAAATCAATATCAAATAGATGATTTTGTTTAATAGCGGTAACATTGGAATTAATACTTCATCTCATATCATAAGCATTGCAGCAGTCCACTGGGAATTCCTTCTGTAAAGTAAAATAATTAATAAACTTGAGAAAATGGATTGTGGTGCAGTTGGTGCCGCGTGCAAACCCTTCACACTATTACGTAAGAGTACGTGTAATTATATTCAATTTTCTTACCTGAACACCTAATTCCGCGTTTCAGAAATGCTTGGAGTTTCGTGTGTCATTTAACCTATAAAAGCAAAAATGTTTGAATTAATAATAAATCACGTACTGTGTACTACACGCTCATTGAACGCGCGGTGATCAAAAACACATATAAATCCCATTTACACTTTCGTGTGAGAAAATAGTTACCGTAAATCGCAATTAATGTTCCTGCATTAATAAATTTATAATTATTTATCGGTGAATTACCTATTAATTCTTCAAATTATATCGATGAAATCCTAGAACTTCGCCTTTCAAAACGAGCGTAGCGGACGACAGACATTTTTTATTCGCGGTGACGTCATTTTTTTTTATTTCTCTTTACGACGTCATGCTAGAAAGTTTACCACAGTGACGTCACTCGCACATTTTTGAACGAATGTATTACTGACGTCATTTAGATGACAAATAAAATTTTATTTTTTTTTAAATTGAATTTTATTCAATTATCCTTTATTTTTAATCTAATAAGGTTATTTTAATTACATTTTCGAGTGTTTGTTTAGCTTAAACTACAAGAAAATGTGTTTTGCGTGTGTAAACGACTTACTGCGCGACATCCCACGTCACGTGACAGCCAACAACCTTTAACCTCGCATTCGAAGAGAACAAGAATTATTATTAGTTTCGTCTTACAAGTGCAGTGTCTTTTCTATTTTTCTCCCGAAAACAAATGTTATCCTTGGACCTTGGGTCTTATTCGTCTTAGCTGCTGCGAGTGTCGTTTGACTTTAGATATTTTAACGCGATAATTAGTTTATTGAAATTCGCAGTGCGTGTCGAGCTCTACTTCCGGACCGCCTTTCTCTCCGTTTTAAACAGGTTTTATTATTTTGCTTTAATTTTTTTGTGTACGGATTAGTTTTCAATAATAATTGATGAAATTATTATTATTAGTGGTTAATAGGAGCGATCGGCGATTTAAGTTAAATCACAATTTCTATAGCTCCTTCCTTATTAAATTTATAATTATTTATCGGTGAATTACTAGCTATTAATTCGTTAAATTATCGATGAAAAACTCGAGAATTTCGCCTTTCATTTTCTATCCGCGGTGACGTCATTTTTTTATTTCTCTTTACGACGTCATGCGAGAGGGTTCACCACAGTGACGTCACTCGCACATTTTTTTGCACGGCATTATATCTGACGTCATTTAGATGCCAAATAAATGTGGGGACTGATTTCTTATTTACCGTTTGCCCTGAATCTTTAAGGGCCAAATACATCTCGGACACCGCGTGTATCAATAAATACAGTACCGTTTTAGCCTTCAAAAGAAATGATGGAGATGATAGATAAGAGGATAATGGAAATGAAGGATGAAGCTGAAAGAGTGAAATTGGAAGAGAGATTGAAGAAAATTGTTGATGAGAAAATGACTGGCTTTGGAGCGGGATTACTCTCGAAGATAACAAAAGTAAAACAGGAGATTGCGCAAATTAAAGGTATTACCATGTGTTTTTTTTTTGCGAGTTAAATGGAATATTGAATAAATTTTAAATAATTTTTTGAAGGAGTAACGGAAGAAAATAAGGTTAAGATGTTGAAGTTGGAAGGAAAATACGAGTTGTTGATGGACAAAAACATTCAGACGTTATTATTGCAACAAATGAAGATTCAACTTGAAACGAAAGATAAAGGAGAGACACACGTCGTAATATTAAAATGTTATTGTTTTTGTGAATTTAAAATGTAAGTTAAACTTTTGAATTTGAAAAAAGAAAAAGCTGAATGAAGAAAAGGTAGAGTTGGAGGAAGAAGTTGGGAGATTGAAAGTGAAGCTGGATGAGATGGAGAAGAAAGGAGATGGATTCAAAGCCAAACCGGAAGTTAGAAACGTGATTCAAACATTCGTACATAAGGTATATTCTTATCCTTAAATTTCCTGTGTTTCTTTTTTTTTTTTAAATTATATTAATAAAATTCTTACAGATGACGTCATTCGACTTAATTAATAGAG
Source organism: Polydesmus complanatus (assembly GCA_034692225.1). Taxonomy (NCBI): domain Eukaryota; kingdom Metazoa; phylum Arthropoda; class Diplopoda; order Polydesmida; family Polydesmidae; genus Polydesmus; species Polydesmus complanatus. The sequence goes on from JAQGAZ010002680.1 coordinate 9,796, forward strand.
TTGGCATTTTCCAACCACACAACGATCCATCAGAGAGAGACGCGTTGTTTAAGTTGAATGGATATCCCGTTCTGGGTCTTGTGGAACCGTTATATGGCAATTCAAAACACCCCGCAATTCCGTTTTTGTCTCTGCAATTGGAAATTCAAAACCCAGAAACATTTCGAGCCAAATTTCCGCTCATTCCCAACGTTTACTACCTATTGAAAGACAAAGGACCTGGGCATTTTAGTCCTATACGCGAACCTATTTGCCTGAAGGCGTTCTGTTTATTCGGAACTTTCTTCAAATTGAACCGCAACTACGAAGCAAAAAGTGAGTGCGATGATATCAGCAGCAAAGCATTCGAGATCTACGTGGAACCACCCTCTTTGGCTCAAACGGTGCATTCTTACGACGGGAGCTTGGATTGGACCATCGACCACTATGCCCAGAGGAAACGGATGGAACGAAAAAGGTTTATCGAGTACCAAGAAAGCCCTTACTTTTATACGGGACCGCGGGGATACAGGGTGCAACTGCACGTGTATTTAAACGGATTTGGAGAAAACAAAATCGATGGGTTGATGGCGCAAATTAACTTCTTAAGCGGAGAGTTCGATGAGGGTTTGAGCCCAGACTTTGCTCACCGCACCACCATCACCTTAATCAATCAACTGGATCCCGCTTATAACGTTACGAAAATGGTAGAGAAGAACATTGCCGATGAGAAAAGCTATTTGGTGGACTTGTGTGACGTCAGGGAGATGTTGTACGCGCTCGAAAACGACGCTTTACTTATTAAGGTCACCATCAAAGCCATTTCCAATTAATATACTACACTCCTTAAACTATTATAAGATAACCATTTACATCGTTTTACGATTATCTCTTAACATCTCGTTCAATCGTTGAGAAAATAACTTAAACTGTGTGTCAAAAAAATATACTTAAAAAAAAAAGTAAACAAACGGTCGACAGCTTCAACGACGCTCAATTGTTGTTGTTGCGCTGAAAATATTATTCTCCTCGAATCTCGTAAACAGCTAATGACGTCATTTATGAATAACTTTTAGTCGTAGGTTTGTTTATCAAAATGACGTCACTCATAATTACAAATTTTCTTTCGCTCTATCGATTTTTTAGAATCTTAAATTTGTCAAAATGAAAAACAAAAACGCAAATGACGTCATGTGGATGAAAGCCAACACCAACATGAAAGTTGATATCTCCAAAAGCATTAAAAATTAAAAACAAATTCAATAAAAGCAAAAATTAAAAATATTTTTTTTTATAATTCTCAAATTTCGTCGAACGAAAAAAATATTAAATTTCACTCTCCAAAAATAAAAAAATTAAATTTTTTTAATTGTTTTCTTATTTTTTGTTTATAGCACTCGAAGCATTATTCATTTTTTTTTTCCCCCCCTTTGATAAAATGTCGAGTATAAAATGTCGAATATTTTGCGTGTTATTCAGCGTAATATTTTCTTTTTGCGTGTTGTGCGAATGCAAGTGCAAGAAAAAGTGTCACAGCGGCGGTGGAGGAGGAGGTGGAGGAGGAGGGGGATGCGGGATGAACGCCTGCGGTGGCAACACGACGAGGCCGACCACCGTCAGAACCACCACGGTGCCTCAACCCCGCAAAAATACGACTTGCTCCTGCAGAAGAAAGTGCCCCAGGAGGAAATGTGTCCTCATGTATGGACTTTAATTGTTTATTTTTTTAACTTTTTTTTTTGATTATTTTATTTCACGCGACTTGACTCGGAGCTGAATGGGTGTGTGGGGAGTGGGGGTTGAAGGGGAGAAGGGTTGAAAGAGCAAAGGGTCATCAAAGTAAAACAACACGTTCCAGGCCAAAGTTTTGGTACCGAGCCCCATATGGGGGGCAGAAATAGTAAATTTGGGAAGTGAAGGAGGTCACGCACTATGCTTTCAACTTTTTTTTAATTGTGTCAAAACGTTATAAAAACAATGGAAATTATTGTCATGTTTTATTCGCTCGTTAATCAAATTTGAATAAATTGAGGTTTTATGGCTTAAACAAGCGCATTATATATATCTCTCTCTCTCTTCCAATACGGTTTGATTGAAAGAGCAGATGCCAAAACATGATGATGACGTCATTTACATTAATTTGAATAATAGCTAATTATAATTTCTATAAAAAATGATTTTCAAATTAATAGTTTTAGGGAAATGCTCGCTTCCTAAAACTCCCATTTCAGCGACTTTTCACTCACTAAACATCATTTAAATTCCATGTAAGCAAGTGTTTAACTAGCTAAAACGTCATTAGAGCTTTTAAATGTTTAAGCGTTTAAATGTTATTTCGCGCACCTGAATTCAAAATTTTAATTTCTAATTAAGATATAATTAATTGGAAACCCAAATTAATAGAGAGGTATACGAGTGAGTGCTGCGGGCTTAATCAACTCACTTTAGGAGAAAGAAAGCAATTAGTAGGACTAATTAGTAAAGACATTTTATTTTAATTAACCCTGCTTTTATCAGTTAATCGGATTTAATAAAGGGAAAAGTTGACTCTTTCTCTCGACTTAAGTGCACGTGATCAAAGTGAGCGCTTGAAACTTTAGATCTCCCAACAAATTAAAACAAATTCAAACCAACAATAAAAATATTATACGCTACCGGTATATAACTTATTAAAAACAAAAAAAAGTTGAGCCTTCGCTTCATTATTCCGCTTTACTTTGACTCCAACAGTAACTTCCCTCTCGCAGCTTCCGGCAAAAGAAAACTTACAAATTTATTGGTAGCTACTAAAAATATTACGATTACTTTCCTTTGAATTGAATTTTTTTTTTTTTTGTTAGAGTATTAATAAGAAGATGGCGGCGATGAAATGTCAGCAGTGGTGGGTGGTGTTGATGATTGTCTCGTGGCTGGTGGTGCGCGCGCAGGAGGGGCGAGCAGGAGGAGGGAATGGTACTACCGAGGTGCAGATGCAGCACGCGCCCTTCGCCGAGCTCAAGCTCATCACCGACCGCCGACTGCTGAGGAACATCTCGCGGAACCTGAACCGCGGCTGGAACCGAGGAGGACGCTTCGTGGCCACTCCCAATCCCCGACCGGAAGCTACTAAGCGCGTGCGCATCTTCGGCGGCCGCTTTAAACCGCAGCTGGCGGCTAACATGGTGGCCAACTACTTCCCTCGCTTCTGGAGGTTCACCAATTGCACCTGTTGGAAGTAAACGCACGCCGGAAATGGATCAGCATTTCTTCCCGTAAGTGACAACTGTCATCTTTTAAATTGATTTTTATAGTTTTTAAAAAATAATTTTGTTATTCGAATTATTATAATTATTAGTTTATAAAAATTGCAATAAACTATTTTACCCCATAAACGAAAAAAAGTTTCTTTTATTTAAACTCGCTTTTCTGACGTCATAAGACGCGGGGAATTATAAGCAGAATAATCGCAAGCACACTACAAAATTTTACCGCTGAATATTATTTACACGCACATTTATTTTGGCCCGTCATTTGCGCGAGTGTAGAACTTTTAAAACTCCCATTTGCGCGAGTATTTATACAATTAATCTTTGATTGCGCGACCGTAGTTACCCTTAAACTCCATTTGCGCGAGTTTTTATACCTTGAAACTCTGATTGCGCGACCACTTTTATCTTTTAACTCACTTCCAACGAGTATTTTACTTCCTTAGACTTCATCTGCGCGACTGTTTATAACCTACAAATTAATTTGCGCGAATTTTCATACCCTTTAACTCTGATTGCGCGAGTGTTTACTTTTTAAAACTCTAATTGCGCGAGTTTTTATACCTTGAAACTCTGATTACGCGACCGTAGTTACCCTTAAACTCTATTTGCGCGAGTTTTTATACCTTGAAACTCTGATTGCGCGACCAATTTTATCCTTTAATTAACTTCGAACGAGTATTTTACTCCCTTAGACTTCATCTGCGCGACTGTTTATAACCTACAAATTAATTTGCGCGAGTTTTCATACCCTTCAACTCTGATTGCGCGACCGTAATTACCCTTAAACTCCATTTGCGCGAGTTTTTATACCTCGAACTCTGATTGCGCGACCAATTTTATCTTTTAACTCAATTAGAACGAGTATTTACTCCCTTAAACTTTATTTGCGCGAGTTTTCATACCCCTAAACTCTAATTGCGCGAGATTTTATACCCTTAAACTCTCATTGCGCGAGCGTAGTTACCCTTAAACTCCCATAAATTGCGCGAGAGGGGGGGGGGGGGAGGAGGCAGGAGCGGATGGGCGAATAGATTATGAGTTATTAGAAGTTATTTAAATATGTAGCCCATCTTATTAATTTGTAAACTAACTGAGGTTAGTAGACTCACTTTATAATCAATTGAAAGCTCAATTAGCACTGAAAGCTAATAGTTTCGTTAATTAGTACGACCCGAGTTTAATTTTTGTGTATCCGGTTCAACGGTGAGCAGGGGGTTTAATTAGACGTTAATCGACGAGTTTCAATTAATTAATTAATAACGCGATGAGTTAAGTGCGCTGCAGCTGTCAAAGAGGAATTTGGATGAGAGAAATAGATGAGTCGAAACTCGATCTCTATTAATTAAAAATTCAAATAAAAAAAAAATCAGCGCTCGTCCACTTATCTTCACCAACTGCCACCACAATTAAGGACAATTATTTCCGCCACCACGTACAACATAAACATAGAAATTGATTTTGGGTAATAAATACTTTTCGATTTTAAAAATTAATTGTTAATTAATTATTTATTTTATTCCACCTAGGAAAGAGAGAAAGACAATATGGCGGGTGTGAGATTTAATTGTATTATCTCGTTGGTTGTTTGTATTTTGGTGGTGAGAGCGAAGAGTGAAGAGGAGGGGGAGGAGGAAGATGACCGGAAGCCGCTGTCCAAGATCAACGTGGCTTCCGATAAACAGCTGTTGAAGGACTGGTTGAATAATTGTCAGAAGGTGTGGAACGGAAGTAGGTACGTGATCGGCGAATGCGACGACCCACCATCTTTCAACAACAACAAGAAAAAGATGAAGAAGAAGAAAAAGAAGATGAAAAAGTTGGCGAAAAGCAAGTTGAAGGACCGCTTGGACAAAACACACCCTCGGAAACCATTGTCTTCCGATCAACTACTCGTACAATAATAAAATAAATTCAATTGCTCGGAAATAATAAACGACGACATTTTTAAACCCGAAAGTTTTGCCTACAAAATAATAAATAAAACAAACGGTGAAAGAGATTTTTGTTTCTTTTCGAAATGTATGACGAAAGCTCAAGTGGTAGGGAGGGAGGGAGGGAGGTAGGGGGGTAGGTAGGTGGGTGGGGTGGGTGAGTTGGGCGGATGTTTCGAGGCATTAAATTTGTTTTGACTCCAAGTGTTGGATTTCAATCTCGACTCTGTTGTAATTGGATAGGCGTAAAAAGAAACATCGCTCAATTTCCAGCCTCTTCCACGAAACTAGGGGCGCATCCCTACCCTCTCTCTCTCCCTCTACCACCGTCCACCCCTTGTCTTCCCTCCCTCTATTATCTTCACTCTCCCTCTATCGCTCTCAATTACAATCACGTGTATCTCAATTACGATAAGAAAGTGGTTTGTCTCTCCCTATCTCTTTAACACGTGAACGCGATCTTGTTTTCGCACCGATTGAGATAACAATAAGCGCCCTTTGAATAAGAAATGCCCTTGTTTTAAGAATCGCTCCTTGTACAGTTTCCTCCCCACTTTCAACGTCTATTACTAAATAACTCCCACTAATTCTATTGCATATCATAAAAGACTTCTTAACTGTGAGAATAATAAAAATGAGTGCAGGAGATTTTTCTAGAAAAATTAACGAAATGTAAGAGGAGAAAAAGGGAGAGGGCAAGAAAGGGAGTAAGGGTCAGCTGATCCTACATTCCAACGCTTACAAAATAAACAAAGCTTAACTAATTTATGAATACTGTACAACGTGTAGACATGTGCAGAATGGTGAGATTGAAAATGCGTTTCGAAACAAGTTCAAACTTGAAAAGTCCGACTTTTACCAACGCCTCCTACATACAAAGCCACCGTCCTGAATGTGGGTCACTACTGTGACGTAGGTGTTTAAGGCAATGCCACTTTTCTCGTTTTACTAAGAAAAGGGAGAAAAACACATGGCCCATAGAAAAACACATGGTA
>JAQGAZ010002681.1:0-15947 GCA_034692225.1 Polydesmus complanatus
ACTATTTTACAACTTGATATAATTTACTAACTCGATATACCGTATATATTCCCTAACTCAGCCTACAATTCCAAATAACATAATATTTCTTCCCCTTTAGAAAAACACCGTAACGGTACTTGTAGCAATTTCACCGTCGCGCCCACCCACGCTCCTTTCTTTCTTTTTTTTTTTTTTTTGGTAACTCTTTTAGATTGACGGTCATAAAAATTCTACAAAAAGGAGATTTGGGTGAGAAAACGAACAAATGAGAAAAGTATTGAACGAGATTAAGGTCAAATAGGTATATAGTTAGCAAAAATCCTTATCGCTAGCCAGTTGAAATATAGTCAGAGAAATAGCCTCAGACCATATTTAACGGTTTTCTTAACAATGTTTGCAATTTTTCATAAAAGCTTAAATATTGTTGCTTAAAAAAAAAAAAAACACTAAAATGCTTTTAAAAAAATTTTAATGTCTTTATTATGAACTTTAAAGCGGGATATAGAAACCTTAAACCTATCAAAAACTTATATTTTTCTAAATACCGGTACCTACGCAGTGCAAAGAGACAAATAAGTACAATACAACTTCTATAATCCGTTAATCACATTAATCCGCGCTATATTAAATTTCATACAATGTTCTAATAATCCGAGATTTTCGATAATCCAAGAAGGAGAAAGTCACTGTGCTAATTAACTCGACAAATGTTAAGTTCCATTACTGTATTCAAAAATACTGCAGTTAATTACGGAGAAAGGTTGAATTGAAAATATTTGAAAATTGTAGGTCCCTGTTAAGAGATCCTTCTTCTTAAATGACAAAAGTGATGGCGAGAAACGAGTAATTAGGTGGCAGAATAGAGATAAAACTAGGAATTTTCACCGTGCTGCGAGTTAAATAGCAAAGAAAGGCCAACATCGTCGGAATTTAAACAGGTGTAGTGCTAATTAATTAGGTTAAGCATCTCGTTTTCCCTTCTTACGTTATTACAGTATTGCGCTATCGCAGTTATAATACCCTGAAATTTAGGTTTGGATTAGGTCCAGAAATTCTCGGTAGAGACTCAACTGCGAGTACAGTAGTAGTAGTAATAGAGGGTTCACTGGACCTTGAATCATAGGGGATGCGTATGAGAAAACAAGACGGGAGGGGGGGGGGGGAGTCAGCTAGTTAATGAGTAAAAAGAATGAAGACGAAAGAAATATTTTGGCAGCGCCCCTGTTGCATCGTACCACTTACTGTATTACCGTACACATTGGCGTTTAACTGAGGGAAAAAGTTTTGGAAACGTCGCCAAGAATACCCTTGCGTCTTCTTCCTCGCTCAATCCAACAACAACATCGCCATCCAGCGCAACTAACACACTATCCGCTCTTACAAGTGTTTGCACCCGGGAGAGATGCAAAAAAGAAGGTCATTTCCTGAATTTCATCATTGCAACTCCCGATTCATTTCTATTCGCGTGCGCGCAGGGCTTTTTTGTTTAGAAAAGCCCCGCGCGCTACGTGTATACAAAAATCGAGAATATAAAATTCTTTTTGAACTTGGACAAGACTCAGCTTACAGAAACAACCTTGAAATAAGAGTTGAGAGATGAATTTAAAGAAAGGAAAAAAAAGAAAAGAAGAAGCCGGGGGAGCCAGTCGAGCTCTGGAGCCAGCTCCAAATGTGGCATTTGCCGACTAATGAGCAGACGATTTCGTTATACGATCACTAAGCGCATTTAATGTTTCTACTAAATACGCACTAAGTAGTGCATAAACAATATAAGGGTCTTTCTTCTATGTGGATTTCCCTCGGAAAATCTGTGCGCATTAGAACCTGCAGAAAACAGCCGGTTAAGAAAAAAGAAAAAAACCCATATACTGTAGTTAATATTAATATATAATTATTATATTATTATTATTATATTATTATAATTATTAATATATAATAAAACTAATATTAATCACAACCAATCTTAAAAAAACGAAACCGCGTTAAATACGAGTAAAAAATGACTGCATTAAATAGTTATGCAATAATGATGATCCTCAAAACCAAGTAACAAGTACTGTACCGATAATGCAATACAAAAAAGAAAAAACAACTTTATAGAATTGATTTAAATTTTATAATATTCATAAATACAGTAAATAACTTTTTTTTTATTTAAAAAAAAATATATATTTTAATGCAATACAAGAAAAAAAAATTATTTACCGGTAAGTAAGATTAATAAAATGTGGTAAAAGCGTGTAGTAGCTGGCCTACCGGTACGAAAATATTAAATTGATGCAATTTTTAAACTAGCCAATGGCAGCAAACGTCGAGTACATTAAAATAAATAATAATAAAAAATAAAAAAAGGAGTGCGAAATAACTAGTGTTTGAGTTTTTGCTTGGTAATTTAGAGTTGTGAAGTAGGTGGAATGATGGGTATTCATCTTTGGTCACGCTCCCTCTTCCCTCCTTACCCCTCCCCCCTCCTTTCAGATGCCGTCCTCTTGATAAATGAGCTGCCATCTTTTTCGACAGCAACGATGACATTAAAAGCTCCTTCTTGTAACCACATATCAAAATAAAAGATGGCGGTGTCGATTGTAAAACAAAATCCTCATAAAAAAAATAAAAAAAAAAGCAATCCACACGTCTAATGGTTATTAGGGGGCGAGCGTAACGAATGTTAACTACTACTATTGACTACTCCTGGGAACGGGAACTGAGAACCCACTTGCAAGTGTCATATTTACGTCGGAGAAACAAAAAAGTGCCGTGTGGATCGTAAAATCATCAGTCTCGGACTTGCTTTTGTTTTCCTTTCATCTCTCGTCAACATCTTCACTCAGCGAGTATTTATCATTTTTCCCTGCCCTTGAATCCCGACCCTCCCCACCTTTTACCACCCCCACTCCCTTCGATCGTTAAGCGCTCAGACCCCAAAATCACCACTTATCACTTGTCTTCGATCTCAAACTCTGACCCTTAGCTTTACTACGGTAATAATTCCAACACCCGAAACTCGCACTTTTTTTTCCCCTCTCCACAATACTGTAGTACATTTACATGGATGTGCAGATTTTTGGTCGTTATTTTTTGTTCAACAACTTACAACTGAAATTTTTTTTTAATGTTCTCGTAAGTATGAAATAAATTTAACAAACATTATTACATGATTTACATCACCAGTTGCGTAGTACTCAAGAGATGTCAGAACATTCCTCGCTAGAACATTATAAAATGAGCCAAAATGACAGTTTTGCTACTACAGTACCATGTTTGTTTGTTTTGTTTTTTTAAAAAAAATTTGGATAAAAAAAAAATAAAGTAATTTTAATTTAATAATCTCATTTTTTTATTATTCTGTAATCTCATATATTAAAAAAAATTTGATAAAAATTATTATCTCACTGCAAACTTTGATTCGCAGTTGAGCTATTGGCGTGCGAAAATTCGATTACGAAGTGTAATATTTGATTTTATTAGGTTGTTGGCCTGTCCAAGGTTGTTCGATAATTAATTAGCAGTAAAACATATCAAGATCATCAGAAAAAAGAGATAGAGAGAGAGAGAGAGAGAAGAGGATGATGATGCTACTTAACTTCCAAAAAAAAATAAAATCTCTAATATGTCCACGTCTTTCCTCTCTCACTCACTACACTGACGACAAGTGTATTTGACGTCACGAGATGAAAGCAAAGTAGCGATGACCGATGAAAAGGAAGGTGATTCACGCGCAACTGGGTATCCTTCGGTCCATTACAATATAGAAACTGCTCTTGTCAGAAAAAACAACATTTATCTAAATCATGGCCATATATCATCTATCGACACCCACGCTTCGTTTTTTTTTTGACATCCACCAATTTCCTATCATGTAGAAAAGTTTGGCATCTGTTTTTCTAATCGGATTTTATTTTCTACTGACGCTGTATACCGTACAATGTATAAGCAAACAACGTACGCAAGGACACTTTCTATAAACGACGCCTTCTGATGCTTGAAAAGTTCGAAGATGCTACGCAATAATAGCGCGATGTCTGGAGCCGTGATACAGGACGAAAAGAGAGAGAGTCTGAGAGATCATAACAAATTGAATAAAAGTGCATTTTCAGGTTTTATAGTGCAGCGAGATGAATATCAAGATTCACCTCAACTCCTCTCTCTCTCGCACATTAACAATCTTATACAATATAAATGGGCGCGGACAAAATCCTTACTTTTACGGTTATCAACGACAGAGAAGGATCAAAATGATAGTGAAATAAAATCCCTCTCAAAATGTTTTCAAAAGCATATAATTTTATAATTCATTAAACATTTAACGATTAATTAATATTTCTAACGCGTAATGCATCATAATATTATATTATTAGATTAAATCATTCTTTGTTGGCGAGAAGGGGCTGGGGAGGGAGTGCAGTGTGTATTTTATTATTAAAAGAGTTTAATATCCTTGTCGACAACAAAATTAAACGGTTGACTTGAGATGGCAATTGTTGAACCGCAATGGATAGCGATTAACCGCTGAATTTTTACGAGCGAATGCATTTGTCTGGAATCTTTTAAGTGATAAAAGTCTTTTATAAGCCCAACAATGTACGAAATCTTGATTTTTTTTTTCTTAAAAAAAAAACAATAACAATATTTTTTTTTATTTAAACTCTCCATTAAAAGTTTCTGGCACGCCGTGTAATTTATTTTCGAAATGCTGAGTAAAAAAAAAAAAGAACACAACTCACCCAAAATAAATTATATTGTAAAAACAAAAATATTTAATGTTAAATCATTATTCACCCTTGAGTTGCTTAAGTCATATTTACAATAATTCTCTTGCGTAACACCGGAAACGCAATAATTATACAGGGTTTTCCTGCAGTTTTGTAATTATTTTGCTACTTTGAACATTTTTTTTTTAATAACCTCAATTTTTTTTAAGTACGATAATAATAAAATCTACCCAATATATTTATTGACTAATCAAATAATAATTATTTAGCTATCCCAATTTGTGCGGCTTTTATAAAATAATTGTGTGCTGTAACTAAAAACGTTACAATGTTTATATTACTCATACAGCAGTATAAAATAATAGTTTACGCATTACAGTTTCATATTACATGTTTCTACATTATAAGCTATAATGTTTATAGACCTTTTTTCTTCTACACGTTGTGTCTCATAAGTTTGCACTAGTTCCCTCTTAAACTTTTGGTCATCAAAATTACGCGATCACTTCGACACGAAAAAATGAAGACAAAATGTTGTCAATTTCAACAACAACAATAATTATTATTTACCAACAACATACACGCGGTATGTTCTGTTATTTATTTATGTAGGCGGTTAAATGGCATAATCTTAAAAGAGAAGGGTGAGATGAGGGAGGGGGGGAGGGTGGAAAGCGTTGGGGCTTAAATCTTCGTGGGAAACTTGAAGAATGCATGTTGACCTGCGTTAGCTGACAATATAAACATAATGCAAATGGCTCCTCTTTTCTTCCTTATCACACAGTCCGCCTTCTTTCTTTTTACAGTACATGTACAGTACTTTCATCTCTTTACCCTATTTGTCAAAATTTAGTGCCAAAACCTATTCTATTTTACTTCTACCGATTTACCGCCCTACTCATCTTTATGAGCATCAGACCCTCTCAAAAGATGGAATTAGAATCGGTTCTATCGGTTTTATACACATAATAATAATAATAAGTTAAACAAATGTAATAAAATTTTTTTTTAAAAAAATAAAAAGAATTTTAAAAACTTGATTCAAAAATATTTATGTATTAATTAATTTATTAATAAAATATCTTTAAAACATTTATTCCGTCTTAACGAGCTATCCCTAAGTTTCATCCTTTCTTTTCTCTCTCTCCCCAATCATCTTTCTCCCTTCTCACACCTACTCGACATGCGTGTGCGTGTGTGTTTATCCCGTATTTATTGATAAAAGTGAAGAAGCGCATATTACACTTAGACTTGTTAATTGAATCAACGGGCTTGGTTGGGATTTGAAATTGGACGAGATGAGTTCAAAGGAAAGTCGAAAAGCGTTTAATCCGACCGGTTTTTTTTTTTTATTATTTTTATGACGAGTGCACTAGACACATTAGATATATTAGTACTGCTCGTAATAATGGCATCGTTTATTTTGGCTAGACATCCGGTAATTTCACGCAATCAATTGAGTTTTATAGTCACGTAATGAATGTTGGTTTATCGACTGCTCGCCCATTCATTACACACGCTTAACGCGTTAAGGTGCATTTACACGCCCATCGAGCTCGGCCGAGTGAATAATCAAACAAATAGACAATACCAAGTGAATAGTTTTAAGAACATTAGAATTAAATTCATAAATATTAATCGACTATTTAATTATGAAAACAACAAAAAATTGCGTAATTTTTTTTTTAAAAAATATTTTAAGCTAATTCCTAATTTCTTTGGGAATTATTTCTTTATGGATTACAGTACTCCTAGTACCGCAATCCCTAATCCAGAAAATTGCACATGTGCGCGCGCCTTAGCATTCCGCCCAACCATAATTTTTTAAAAAAAAAAAAAAAATTCCTATAGGACACTGTATTCGCTGTTTAACTCGATTATTAAAGTCCTCGTCATCTATTTTTAACTTTCTTTTATCCGCACCCATCACCCCATTCCCTCGTTCAGCTATTATTAGTAGCCCGTAGCATCTATTATTCGCAAATGTCATTGACAAATGATAGCATACACACACATACGCATCGTACATACGCTAAACTCGAGAGCAAAGCTATAATTTCTTTAACTAACCGCATTTTCTTTTTTTTTTTTGCCAGAAGCCCAGCTCAAAACAAGAGACGAAAACAAATACAATTATTATTTACATTCTCAAATTATATCGAATTCCACCGACAAGCAATAGTTAACCATTTGACGAAATTGTTAGGTATTTACAGAGTATTATTCACTCCCCCTGTTTAAAATATTTTTGCTTAATTCTTTCTCCCTCCCCCCCCCCCCCCACCACTTTGGACGGAGAAAGAGAGCGGAGAGGGAGTGGGGGGAGAGAAAGAGAGAACTCGCAATTAAAACGTAATAATATTTTGTTTGACAACATGACCTGCCCTGCCCTTTCGCCACCTTTGCCTCTTCTCAACTATTTATACGGTGTCGCAGACACAGGTAGTAAAAGGAGAATGTGTAGCCTTAGCTGAGGGATTGATGTCCGAGCCGAGAGATTTTAGTTGGGAGAACCAACATTTGTGGGGTTTTGGGGGGGAAGGGGGTTGGGAAAGGAGAAGCAATTTTCCCCCCTCGAAGAAAATTTTTTCACTTTTCTTTCATCTAAGCAGCATCCCGAGGAAGTGAGAGATGGAAGGTTCGAAGAGGTAAGTTAAAAGAGCGGGGAGAAAAAAAAAATAGTAAGGGCGGAGGGAGGGAGAAGTAAGGTGAAAGAGGAATAAGTGAGAGAAGTTTTGACGTGAGGGAGACTGTCTTGAAATATAACCCTCTGATTTTATAACTTTGATTTGTCCCGAGCCGACAAGTTACTTGTCAACTCTTGTTCTCTTCCATTCTTTCTCATTTTCTCTCTCTCTCGTTCACTCTCTTTGCTTCTTTTCAAAACATAAGGAATTTTTGCTAGTGTTGATAAGTGATTGCTATTTAGTGCACAGGTAGAGAGACGGCTCTCTCGATAGAGAATACAATTGTGTGTGGGAGATTTCTTCCTCTCCCCCCCCCCCCCCTATCCCCAAATCCCTACTTACACCCTTTGTCTCCAATTTCCACCCTTATTTCGCTCCCTTTTTTACTCCTTCCCCCCTCCCCCCCCCCCCCCTTCATACTACCAGCTACACTAAAAATTCTCTTATCCGATATAACAATTTTGACCATCATTCTAAATTTAAATGCTAGTTGACGGGAAAGATGTTAATCGGTACCGTAGTAGGTTTTTTTAACCAATTAAAAAGTGGAAAATAATTAGGAAATTTTTTTGTTGTTGTATTTTTTTTTTAAATAATTTTTTTAACTGGTAACAACGTTGAAAGAGTGAAAAATTTATTAAGAGTTCATTATCGCCTTTTTCGAAAGTTTAAAATTTGTTATTATTTTAATTGTACTTGTAAGCAACTTTTTTTTATTAGATAATATTATAAACTATCTCTTTTTATAATTAAAAGTAATTTACTAATTAATGATTTTTTTGTAATTATTATTTCATTTTTTTTGTTTTCATTATTAGCATTTTGTTAAAAAATGTTAATTTTTTTAAAAATTAATTAATTGTGTTGGAGGTAAACCTCGGCAATTTATTAAACAAAAATGATAAATCGCGTAAACGACTAATGAGTTAAAAGTATATATAGCTAGCTATAATTCTGCGACACTCAAGTTAACGAATTGTAAATTAATTAAATTAGGCATTTAGCAAAATGAGTCTCTCTGGCTTTGACCTCGCAATTCTTCAACTTTGAACGCTAAATGCGTCGGATGTTCCCGCCGCCAATGCCATTTCATGCTTCACAATTCGATTTATAGTCAGCAGCAGACGTTTCCATTCCAATACATTAACGCTAAATTATGTCGCCGGTTGGTTAGCACGTTTCTATTACACCGTCAAATAACCACCGCCGCCGGTCTATGGCGAACAATTTATTCCCTTCTACAGTATACTCTCTAGCATGATCCACAACAAACATTTTATAAACAAGAAAATATTTTTATGAAATTGAATCAAGTGCTATCGCAATATAAAAATTTTATAGTTTTAAAAGTAAGAATTCAAATTTTTTTTTATCGAAATTTTGTGACGTACTCATGTAGCCAATCTTGAAGAATGGGTTTACACGTAGGCCTACTAGTATGAAAAGCTGGAAGTATAACTAGAAATTAGTTAAATAACCGATAACAATCCAAAGGGTGTTTCAAAATTTCTATTGAACCAAGACATATGAAGTTGTTAAGACCATTGATACCCCTAATGATATGATTATTGGAAAGGATTTTGAGGATAATAAAGCTCCTAAGCAGTTACAAATTTATCACTGGTATCAGTTTCATTAATGGAATCAATTGCTAATTTTATAACTGTTTCTGGGAAGCACTGGATGTCAAACATTGTAATTTTGGAACAACTTTAGATTCAGCATCGCATGATCGTTTGATGTGTGTCCTGACTGACTCTGAGAGATGAAGAAATTCAAGAGAGATTAATTGCGGAAAACCGCACTGTCGTTTCCATCTGTTCAGGAAAAGGCTTTAGCTTCAAAGCGCACGTTAAGTATTTTTAATAATCAAAAAACCAAAGAAAATAGAAAAAAACTGTCAAATGTTTAACTAATGTCCATCTAAAACAAAATGCTTTAACCAAATAAAAAAAGTTTGTTAAGTTTGATGCACCCAGAAATTGTTTTTAAAAAAATGCGTACAGTAAATGCGTGAAATTTCAGTTATGCAAATTCAGCCAACGAAAAATAAATAGAAATGGTCAAAAAACATAAAAAATCTACCTACCGAAACAATTATTTTTAAAGTAAAAAAAAAAAAAAACAATTGAAGAATATTCAAACGAGTATTGGTCTACATAAAATTGGCCAATATAGGTTTTACCGTAAATGTTCTCAAAACAATGTCAAAAAAAAAAAATGTTGACATTCCGATATTTTTTTTTTCTGTTCTCACTAATATTACAGTTTACACTATACCACTTAAGACGCCACTTTAAAAAAAAACAACCCAACAATATTGAATTGCAAATTTAATGCAAATAAAAACGTTGAACAGTTGTGTTTAGGTTTTGGAATGACGTTTTTCAGGATGTTTTATGAACAAAGGTTTGGGATGAAAAGTAAAATAAGCCCGGTTTCAAATTGTGGAAAAGAACAAAAAAGAAAAAAAAAAAACACTAAAATCCTTGACACAGTTCAAAATTAGACGCCTTTTGTTTAATACTCTTTAGGTACATCCAAATACAATTTAAAAATAGTAGCCAAGTTTCTGTTTGCACGTAATAGATTCCACCCCCCCCCCCCCCACCCCGCCATCGCCTGCATCCACCCACCCATCGTTCGACTAACTAACCAGCCAATCTTACATTTTCACACTCGTAAAAATAATGACAACAAATTCAATTTCAAAAAATTAAATTAAGAAGAATTTGATACGATCAGTGAAACTTGTTCGCAATTCTGGTAAAAACACGGTAAAGTGCGGTGGCCGAGTTGGACAATGATTTATGAACGTTAGAAAAAAAAAAAAAAAGAGAGAAAAAAAAAACTAAGTTATTTATCTCGTGAACTCATCTGACTTGCTGTTTCAAAATTCGCCCAAAAAATTTATTCAAGACTTTTGAAATTTGTGCAAATTAATTCCGAATGAAAAGCAGCGAGTGGTTAATCTAATTATACCGATCTCGGCGTTTTATCTGCACAACGGTTTTTTTACCGACGAAAAAATAAAAAAAAAACTTATTCCGAAGCTAAAATAACTCCTTTTTAAGTAAACTTTAAGCTGTTTCCTCATATTTTTATTATTTTTTGAATATATATTTTTTTTCCTACTCTCGTTTGGCACCACATTTCTTTTATGTGCCAATATTACCGTTAGCAATTCAAAAGCCTCTCTTTTCGGTACCTCGGAAAAAAAAAAAAAAAAAATAGCAGTAAAAAAAGTTCAGCTATATATTTTATTTTTTTATACAATATTTGCAGCCGAAGTGATTTTGCATATCAGCTCCATCGATCTGGTTCGCCAAGAAGAAGAAGAAGAAAAAAAAAAATTAAAGCAATTTGTTTTGACTCATCCTTCAACCTTCACCACGTCTACACGAAATTAGAAAGCGGCTACTAACTTTTATTTGTATTTACCTTCGCAATCTTCACCTATAAAAAAAAAAAAGAGGAGGAAAACGAATTAAACAAAGCGACGCGTAAAAATAATCTCTGACGATTTTTTATTAAAAAAAAAAATCTTGAAATCGTTTGAGGATTTTATGTGCAAGCGGCTCTAAACCGATACCGATAACCGATTTTGATTTTTTTTTTCTCCAGGGGTTTGGTCGGTAGGTGAGACGAAATAACAAACAACTGCAGATCTAACTCAGTAGACCGTGATAAGAAATAAAATTTTGTTTATGACTTTTTTTATAGGGAGAAAACGTAAGGAGAAAAAAACAACTAGGAATGATGTTCCAACGAGTCCGACTGCTCAGAGAGCATGAATTACGATGAAAGATTAGCATTGGCTGCTGCATGGAAATGGGAACTGTAAAATCGAGGTTTTTTTTTTTTTTTTACTCTTAAAGAAAATAAAAAATAAAAAAAAAAGACAACAACAAGTAGAGATGGTTGATGAAGATGATGAGGAAAGTGAGTGATGGGAGATTGGGAAAATGTTTTTTTACACCATAAACGTCGAAAACCAGTTTTTTTTTCTCGGCTTTTAATTTTTTTTTTTATTTCTTTCGCCGTTTTAAATAAGACGTCTTTCAAGATTTGCTTTACTTTCTTCACGTTCACTCAAAATATGACACAAGCGTGACCGCTAATTGATATTTACATCAACACACATTTTATGCAGCTTAAGGAATTTCATCTCTATTAACACCCGACACCCATCATCTTAAATTCCATCTGAAAAAACCGTTTTATTCTTTTTTTGCTTTCTATCTTTCTTCAAGGATGTAAAACTAACCAATCGTTGACCACGTGATAAATGAGTTAGATCATTGCTTTTAAAAAATTTCGACAAAGTCCATTTAAATTAAAAATAGAAAAAAGGATGCAATTACATAGCACAAAGACTAAACAAAATATTATGTATCGGAACAAAGTCCGGAACATAACATAAAATTTAATATTTATTTTTTTTTAATTTATCCAACAAATTAAATAATCTCTGATTAATTTATAAATAAATATTAAAAAAAAATTCAAATAAACAAGTGTTAATCCAAATAAGCTTTTGCGTTTTTGAACTGATATAATGTTTTGAACTTTTACGGGAGTGCGGCGTTAATAAAAGCGTAATAATTTATTACGTCATAAAGTGACCAAAAAGAAGATTCACGTGTATTACAGACATTGGAGAAGTGCCCTATAAATTTTATTTCTAAAAAAAAAAAAAATTATACGAGTGTTTTTGTTTGTGACGAGTGTGTGGTGGGTGCAGTAATCTCCTCGTAAAAAAAAATAATGTGAGAAAAATAAAAATAAACTGTAAAAAAAAAAAAGACTTTTGAAACAAGTATCTTAACTAAACGTCTTGGGTATAAATAAAGTGAGGGTAAAATACGAGTAAAAGTTAGTCATAACTTTTTTTTTTAAAAAAAACCCTACAAAAGTCATGTTCAGCAGCGTCCGAGGGGACCGAAACCACTCTTTTAATTCTAATCAAACTCAAAACGAGTGATTTACTAGATCCGAACCGCCAGCGTCTCGCATCAAACTAGGTGGTCTCCTTCTCCCCATATAAATTAAAATACAAGTCGAAAACCATGTCTTTTAATCCTATCGCTGCAAAGTAAACTTAATAAATTAATTTTTTTAAAAAAATCTTTTAATTTAAAACATTACTAATTAAGGCGCCCTGCTCCAAAAACATCTATTATGCTACTTTTATTGCTCTTAAAAATGGCAACATTAAAATTATTATTGCTCCATAACATTAATTTTAAGGCAATACAGTATTAACTAAGTACTGTTAACATGCTTTAAAATTTATTTTAAAAATGAACTCGAATGAATATTACAATTTTAATTTAAAAGAATTTTCCTAATTTGTTAGAAAACAACAGTTAAACGTATGAATAATATTAATATCGGCACGCCTACTGTTCATTTAATTAATAAAATCATATTGTGTGCGCTTGAAAAATACCATAATATTTAATACTGTAACTTCCTATTTCATAACAAAATGTACCCGTAGAAAAGTTAATTAATTTTACTTTTATTTCTCTCCAGCCATACCTGTCTAAAAGCAATAATAAAAAAAAAATTCAATGATCTGGAATAAAAAGACCTAAAGCGTGTAATCCTCGTGATCTACAATAGTAAATCATTTCGTTAAAGGTCATTTTCACTTTTGCACATCTGACTTCCAAAAATTAATGACTGTGCAAAAATCGAATTTCTACGAATTCTCAACCACAAAATAATTACTATTGAAACATTTCCGTTATTTTTTTTTTTTTTTCCCCAAATTTAACTAAACAAAATAATTTTTTTTCTTCTTCTATTATAAATGTATAATAAAAGTCGGTTGGCTAATCCAAGACGAAAGCTGGTCATGTCAAGGTCGACTTACAAGGCTGGGTGTTCAACTCATCAAACTTCTCAACGATGATTATTACTGAAGCAAGCAACAAAAACGAAAAAAAAAAAAAGTAAAGTAAATATGACGGTGAACTCTTTTTGGAGTTGGGCTGGGCCGAGTGAATAAGAAGGAGTTGGGTGAATTCCAAACTAGCACATAATCACAGGTGAGTGCAAGTCGTATGAAATATGAAGAGAGAATCTATAGCGGAGGGATTATACATGAACAGCAATAATTGAAAGAGCAGCAGCGGCTTAAGCTTTATTTGCTTTTGATTTTCGTCTTGTTTGGCCGCTCCTGCTCTAATATTCGAGTAATTAAGAGCCAACATGATGATAGGCGAGTTTGTTAGGAGAATCGAGATAAGGGGAGGGGAGAGTAAATGGGGTGGAAAGGTGAAAGAATAAAAGAGCGCTTTTACCACGCTTATTTTTCCTTTCTCTTTTATACTTTCATCGCTTAATCACACACACAGGAGAGACAGATTATTCGGAGAATTAGATAAGCTCAAAAAAAAAAAATTACCTAAAACATCACACCTTACAATATTATTACAATTTAAACGCCGTTCAAAATATTACGTCCACATTTTTCTAATCAAAGATCATAATTAAGTTTTAAGGTTCAAATAAAATTAAATACGCCCGGATTAAGCTATCTCCGGGCCCAAAGCCAATCTTCTTTTTTTTTTTTTGGAAGGCAAAACCGGGCTCTTCAAAAACCTAGACATTTGCCTTATCTGTTTAGGCCATGATCCAGGTCTGAAATTGGCCTGTTTCGAACGTTTCAGCTACTTGTAAAACGATTCAAACTTTTTTTTTCTTTTTTTTTTTAAAAAGAAGAAAATAAAACAAAGTTTTACGTTACGCCATGTTTAAATACTGCTGTTGCAACTAAAACAAAATGCTTAAGGCCCCAAAAATGACATTTGAAAAGAAAGAAAAAAAAAGGTGGTTTTCAATTAAAATTTATGCGGTAGAGGAAGTGTAGTGATTGTGAAGATCTTTTCAAAAGTTTAAAACAAACGACCTAAAGTGAGTGTTTGAAAGAGTGTTAAAAGTTTCGAGTGTCCTTTTTTTCGAGTGTTTGCAGCCATTTACCTGAAAATGCGATTGAGAAAAACAACTAACCCATCATCCACCCCCTCTCTCTCTCTCTCTCTCTTTCCCCATCCTAACAGGTACCGCTCAAGGTACAAAAAGTGTATTGGCAGTTCGAATTTTGAAATTTCAGCGTTCTACCGGACACTCGTACCGACTTCATCTCTATTTTCTTGCCCACCCAGTTAGTTGAAAAAGCTGCGAGGGCAAAAGAAAAAAAAAATGCATCTTATTGTTTGGTTCTCTCTCTCTTTCTTCGAGCTTCTTCGCTCGGCTTGGTCCTCCTTACCCTCGCCTACTCGCATGGCCCTCTTTGGCCTCGGCTTCTCTCCTGCAGCGTTGTTGCTACGAATCGAGGCGGCATTCGTTTTAAGTGGATGATGAAAAGAAGAAGAAAATGCTTTTACATTCGGACGTCTCCTCACTCTACACACCTAGCATATACTTATATCCCTCGATGTACACGGTAGATTGGTTCACTACCAAATAGCCGTGAAAATTGAAACCGTGCAAATCGATACTTCATTTTTTTTATTATATTACATAATTACATACATTTTCGTGTTTTTCTGTTCAATACCGTCCGAATGAGAAAAAACAATTGTAAATATGTAAACTATTAATTTCTTCCTAATTGTTTTTACATAATTCAAATATGAACTACGTAATACCGGTAATTGAAAATCTCCATTCAAATACCAAAGGATTACGTATTTTTTTAAATATGAAATAAACATTCTTTGAACCGTGTTGAATGAAAATCGTGCTGATTAAATACCGTGTAAATCGAGGGGGAGTACGAAAAGGTAGTGAAGAAGATCGGGAAAGAGAAAAGAATTTTTTTTTTTTTTTGTGTAAAATTAGGGTAACTGCGAAGTGTAGGTATGGAGAAAATCGTGCACAAGTAGAGGGCGTATTCGGAGCTTTTTTTCTTGCTACAGGGCTAAAAAGGTCATTTTTGGCAAGACCAACAAGTATTCTTTATGTCCACAAACGTTGCGTGTGTGTTTTAAGAGGTTTCAACCTGCAGTAACAACCTACCACCGAACGTCAAACTGACGTCTTCATCGTCGATCTGTAATGTTAAGAGAAACGCCGACCGACACCCAACTACTTCTACCCCCAAAAAAATAAATAAATAAATAAATAATCTAAAGTGGTGCGTACTTAAATAATAACAAAAGTTAACTGAGGTAATAGAATTGTTATAAAATTATTCATAGTAATCATCGAAATTTGCATTACAATTTCATTAACATAATATTATTAAAGTGGTTGTTAAACAATAACAATTATTATTCTAAAACCATGAAATGTCGCATTTACATTTTAATTTGAGTTTTAATTCTTGTTATAATCTTATTCCAATAATATTTCTGTCGTAACAATCTTTCTAGTACTTGCAAAACTCTTTCTAGAGCGAGCAATAATCTTTCTAGAACTTGCAACAATCTTTCTAGAACTTGCAACAATCTTTTTAGAACTTGCAACAATCTTTTTAGAACTTGCAACAATCTTTCTAGAACTTGCAACAATCTTTCTAGAACTTGCAACAATCTTTCTAGAACTTGCAACA
>JAQGAZ010002682.1:0-15946 GCA_034692225.1 Polydesmus complanatus
ATTACATGTACATGCAATGCTTCGCGGCTTACAAAACTGGGAAAAAGGTACCCCCATCAGTGAAATGCAATGATGGCGGCTTCACTTAAAATAAGCAAAATTTATTAAATGCAAGAAATTAATTATTGTATTCTTTAAAATGTTCACTCGCCTCCAAAAAGAATCAATTTCTATTCTCTATAATTGTTCTTTATAAACTCTAAAAATGGATTAAAGTTCAGCCATTCTGCTATTTATGCTGCAGGAGTAAGCTTTTGACTACTGTATGGTCTACTTAAGGTCTAAAAAAAAGTCCCGAAAGAGAGAACATTTTCCTAATAAGATTAAAAATTATTTCAAAATGCTAGAAAAAGTCCCTAAAAGCAGTGTTATTTACTTAGCGATGTTATTTTCCAAAAATCGATGAATTTTAATTTTGGAGTTTAGCTTGATGAACTCAGTGTATGGTGGCTCTCCTATTGTTGCAATTTAGAGTAATTAAAAGTAGGGCAATTTAGCATGCTCTAAAACTCCATTTTATTTGGCAAAATCAAGTGATTTAAAGGGCACCAAAACATTTGTTTCTTCTGGCGCACAATAGAGCAATTTAATTATCTAAAACTTTAATTTTTTGTGGAAAATACAGTAGTGGATTTCAATTGCAAAACATAGTTACATTAAAAGTTCAATTTAACTTGTAGATCAACACATTCCAGTGCACTTGTTTTTGGCTTCAGGGTAAACACTGCCCTCGTTTTTTTCTTTTCTTTTTTTTTTTTTTTAAATAGGTTTGTCCTCTTCACTTCCTTGGTTCATTTAGTAAATCCAAGATATATGGTAAATCTTTCATGCAATCTCCACTCGTAAATGCAAATACATGTACCGGTAGTAAAATACAGTACCGGTATACGACTCACAAGTTAATTATGCATGAAACAAAAAGTCTATCAGAATTTTATAAAAGCAAGGAAGGACCCAACAAACTGCCCACTGTTTTTGAGCCCTTATTTGACTGGACTGTTGCATTAGTTTAGAACTTCTAATGTGTTTTCGTGTATCAGTTTTTTCAAGCCGCGGATCGAGGGCTTTATGAAATATTTAACTTAACTATAAAGATGGAAAAAAGTTGAAAATTTTACAGATATTTGCACCATTTTCCAATTGCACAACAGCCCAATTGCCACTTAAGCAATAATAATATTATTATCATCCTATTGTTTCGATTGCAATTTTTATTACCATGTTTTGATCTTTGTCTTGGTATGTCCATATTTGCATTGCCAGTTTGCTTACTTTTACCATTATTACTGTAGCCTACTACTCAGTATTACATGTTTAAATATTTTTTTTTATATATAACAATAAATAAATTAATTGGCTTATAAAATTTTTTCTATCGAATTGCTATATTTGCTTTGTTACAGTATCCAAATTTTATTTTTTAATCGACGATTTTTGGGTTATTTAAAAATATGATTTTTTTGGGTGCATTTATTTAGCCTATCCTTTGCTTTGTAATAAAAAAAATCCACAGTAGATAATTATAGAGATAATGAATAATTAATTAGCCCAAACCGTTTTTGACACTAGTGCATGATCTTTGATTGCATTCTGGCCTCTCGACTCACTCTCGAGGCTTTTGGTCTTCCTCGCTGTCCCCAGGGGCTTGAGTTAAGTCTATAAGGATGGGACAGCAAAAAACAATCAACCAACGTCATGATTATTATTATATCACACATAACAACTTTATAATAAGAATACCCGTTGTATTGCTAATTTAATTACC
Source organism: Polydesmus complanatus (assembly GCA_034692225.1). Lineage (NCBI taxonomy): Eukaryota > Metazoa > Arthropoda > Diplopoda > Polydesmida > Polydesmidae > Polydesmus > Polydesmus complanatus. The sequence goes on from JAQGAZ010002682.1 coordinate 1,766, forward strand.
TGTAAAGTATTTTTCTTGAAAGACTATAAATTATTTATTTAATCAATTTAGTACATTTATTCCACTTGGCAAGAATACATAAAAATTTACACTCGGATGCTATTTGCGACGTGGAAAAAAAATCTAATTTGCTTCCCTCTGTCTTTCAACATCTCGTTGTATTCGTACGGAAATTAATATATTTTTTGTCTCTTAAAACTATAATTATTAATTTATTTTATACTTGATAATATTAAACAAACCGGCTTGCAATAATACTACCGGTAGAAAGAGTAAATAGACGTCGTATATAGGCTAATTATCTGCACTTGGATAATATTTTAACTTTCTCTCTTATTAATGGCACCTCCTCCGATGCTATAAAATCAAAACAAGGGGTGGGGGGGAAATAATAATTTTTATGACGTCACCCTTCGTGAAGATCGACATTTTAGTCCACTATTGCAAACCAACCAATAGTTAGTCTATTCAAGGACTTTTAAGAACACTCCACTATATATATAAATGTTTTATTAAGACGCAAATTTCATAAATGGTTTGGCGAATTCGTTCCTGTACAGTACTACTGAATAGAGATCGAAAATGCTGGATTTGATTAGTACGTTTATTCTTTGGTATTTATTGGTACCATTATTATCTTTATCCGCCGTCGGTGTGATTGTACTAAAATATTCGGAAAATATGCGAAGGAAAGCATTTTCCAAGATTTACAAGTTGTCGTCGCCTTATTTTTTCGATCACATGGATCCGGAAAAGGAACTTTTGTTTTCGCAATTGAAGAAAATTACTTCGCACGACGACAATTTGCGTGATAAAGGCTTGATTCGAGTTTTGGAGGTGGGAGCGGGACCGGGGAACAACTTTAAATTCTTTCCCAAAAACATGGAACTCATCATCTTAGAACCGAATAAATATTTCGAAGAGAAACGAAACGAAAACTTGAAGAAATATCCGGGGATTGAAATTTCGAGAACGATTTTGGGCAAAGGAGAAAATATGAAAGATATTGAAGATAATTCGATGGATGCTGTGGTGGGCACTTTTTTACACTGTTCGGTGGAAGATGTTAGCGACGTCCTCAAAGAAATTCAAAGAGTTTTAGCACCGGTAAATTTTTCTTTTTTTTTCTTTTCTTTTTCTACTTCTTTAATGTGATAAAAATGATACAAATTTCTAGGGTGGAAAATATTTTTTTATGGAGCATTCTTGCGGTTCGCGAGGAATAGTGAAATGGAGATTTCAAAATCTGATCAATCCGTTGTGGAAAATCGTTTTCGACGGTTGTCAAATTGTTAAAAATGCTCCGAAAACAATTAAAAATAGTGGATGTTTTGAAAAAGTGGAGGCCGTTTTATTTAATCCACCGCCGACAGTTCACTGGTTTTTGGCATTCTGCATGGGTCCAGCTTCTTACGGAACAGCCGAAAAAGCGAAATAAGAGTTACCAGTTTACATAAAAATTATTAAATTCGCATTATTAACGCCAAAGAAAGCCTAAACAAATCTTTAAAAAAAAAATATTTGAAATTAATTTTTAAGCGGCTTTCTAAAAGTGAGTTTATTATTTTTTTTTAATTATTATTATGGTAATTAAATCCATTTGCATTATAATTTTACTTTATATTGTACTCTAGGCCTACATTCGTTTTGTAAAATTGAATTACGCAATACACTTTTCATAATTGTTATTTTATAATCCGAAAATAATAAAATACTTTTACGTTTCCGATCATGCATATCATTACAGTATTTCGCTCTTTGTCATGCCTTATAATTATTTACTTTATCTTATAATGTAAAAGTTGAATAAAAAATGGTAAAGATGTCATTAAAAATAAAATTAATGGATGTTTTTTTTTTTTTTTGATAGTATTTTTTTACATTTAAATTATTCTTCAAATAACACTTTGCCAATCCAAATGCACAATTTACATAAACTAAAGGCTGATACTTACAAATTTGAAGGTTGCAAACAAGTAAAATTTTTTAAAAAAAAATTGTTGTTAGGAGCCAATACAGGTAAATAAGTTAAAATTAACATATGAGAATAACAAATACGGAGTATTATTATGCATTAACATTACTCTTTTCAATGCCAGATTACCGAAAAGGAAGCGGCCCTATACAAAGTTATTAGTTGATCCGATTTTGACATAATATATCGATTTCATATTATTATTAAAAACAAAAATAACAAACCTTAGAAGAAAATTCTAAAAATAAATGCAATAATAATTATTATTAACAAATTATGAATAACGATTAGATGTAATAGTTGCGGGCAATAATATTTAAAACCGGATTAAACTAATTGCAACACCCTTCATACGGAATAACTGAATCAATTGGTTGAAAAAGTGCACTTTTTCAAACTTTTGGTAAACTAAAAAAAAAACTTTTCATATTTGCTTTTAATACAATAGCCTTTAAATTTCGATTTGAAAAAAATGGACAATAGTACGAGTATTTAACATCTTCTCAAAGTGATCGAATGGTGCTTAAAATTAAATTACAATACTGTATTTAATAATAATTACTTGTTAGCAATTTTGCAATTTTATGGTAGTACACGTATTATGATTTTGACACTTAATCAGACGTTAATCTTTTATTGTTATTATAAAAATTAAAATTGATTTTCTGGCTTGTTATACAGGAACCGGAATCGGTATACATGCACTTCCTATTGTAAAATTATATTTTTGTGCAGTTGCGCTGTGTGATGTTGCTTGATGGGTTTCATCAGTAAACGCATAAGACAGAATGGAACATGTTGGGTACATGCATGCTCAAAAATATTATAGTCTATTAATAATATCATTTCTGCAAAAAAAAAAATTAATTGACGTCAGTTGACTGATTTCTGCAATAAACGATTCAATTGCGGTAATAAAATGATTCCAGGCTAATAATAATACCGGTAGTGATAGTTAAGAAACAAAAAATTAAATTAGTACGGCGTTATACCCTGAGGAATTAACCTCGCCAACAACTAAAAACCTTGTCCTTAAGCACAATTTAATTGTTTTATTTTAGTATAGTGACGATTTTAGTAAAAGTATTAAAAGAATCACAAAATTTATTTACAACCCTGACATACAATTTTTTTGCATAAATAAAGACGCCGCTGGGAATTATTAATTAGAATGATAGCCTAATTAAAAGTTAATATTTTTGAAAGAGATCGTGTGGTTTACGATATTTTTCACTCCGTCGACCTAGAATCGCATATCAGAAGCGGCACGCGCATACGCGTGAATGTGGTTGATTGAAAATGAGGTAAATCAATTGATGTTGACTTCTCACATTATGCTTAAAAAAAATAAAAAAAAAAATAAAAAGAGAGGAGGCTTTCGATGAAAGACTGAATTTGAAACCAGGAAGTGACCCCTTATTCTACCTGTTTGTATTTCCAAAGAACACGCCCTTGACCTATTTATCTACATAAAAAGCGTATCCAAAGTTTGGTTCCGTTTTATCAATATACCGTGTGCTAATTTACCGCAACTGATTTCGAGCGTAAAATCGAACTCAACGACTAGCAGAACAATTACGAGTATTTCTAGAGGTATTGTCCCAGTAATATACAGTACTATATAAAAAAAATATTATGGCAAAATAAATCTATGTTTACGATTTACGAAATTATTTAAACGTAAATTTCTAAAATAAATGTCTGACTTCAAAAACTTTATTTAAAATTAAATTTAAATTACCGGTACTGCATAAACGGTCGAAGCATTTAACAGTAAAACTAGAAAATCAGTATTATAAATTTAAGGGTTAATCACAAAATTTCTGAGTAAAAACTCAAGCGGAAAAAAAAAATTAAATTTCGACCTGTTTATTTATTACAAAAACCGTAATAATTATAATAAATAAATAAATAACATGTTTTTCTTTAAAAAAAAAAAATTAAACAAGTCTATTAAATTTTGTCCAACATTATATCATAATATGGTGCGTGATTTGACGTCATACAGAATAATATTTTGGCATTGAAAAAGTGACCTAAAAAATGATTGGAGCGTATACACACGAAGAGTGTGGAACCTTCCAAAGTCCAATTTTATTGTTCTTTTTTCTTCTTCTTCTTCCCGTTTCCTTTTAACAAAACTTTTTCGTAGTTGAGTTGAAACAACGTAACCTGTTGAGTTTGTTAAGTAGAAAGAGGAAAAAGAGCGACTGGGAGGAGGAGGAGGGAGAGGTGATGAGAAGACGTTACAATCGAGGACATCGCTGGTCCCCGTAGCACCATATGATCAGAATCGCTTGGTCGCTCATACTACCCTACTGTATAATATGTGCCACTCTTGTCACAGCTACCAACCTACATAAATAAACATTCTGCGAAGAATAATGCATCCTGATTCTCACGTACAGCTCGACTTTCATCAATTGATATGCAATTTTTTTTTTCTTTCTATGGTCGCGCTCTCCCTGAAATAAACAAATTTGCGGAATTTTACTAATTCTTTGGCAAAAGTCGATCGAAATGTTGTAAGAAACATGTCGTAGTTGATTATCTTCTCCTATAACGACTGAAAGATGAAATGCTTACTAGGAATCACGTGTTTGTTGGGTATTTTATTCGCCACTATCGGTTAGAAAAGTTTATTTGATAAAGAGAATTAATTAATTTATGAATGGGAGGGAAAATTAATTTGAATATTATAATGTTTATATGCCTAGGATGTGAGGAATGTGGATACGGAAAGTTTACGCGGCATCGACAACCACGTGGAGATTTCGCACCGGACGTGAACGCCGCGAAAGCTCGTCTGGTTGGTGGCAGTCAAACGGAAGTCGGAGAATGGCCGTGGCAGGTTGATTAATATTTATTAACGTTTCGTTTATTATTATGATGTTTAATACTGGTGCGCACAAGGTGACCCTGCAATTGCGTCATCCCAGGTGGGGTTCCGTTGGTCATTGGTGCGCCGGTGTCCTCATTCATCCCAAATGGATTATTACCGGAGCTCACTGTGTTACCAAGTAAAAAAAAAATTTTTTTTAATTACTTACAGTATTAGTAATTTTCTTTGATTCATCAGTTTCACTCTGTGATTAATACTATAAATATTCAAAATTGCTTTCAAAAAATTTTACATTAATTTTTATTAGGGACAGATTTTAAATTTGGTTAGAAAGTTTTTACATTTGGTTAGAAAGTATTTGATTACAAAGTTTTTAAATTTGGTTACAAAGTTTTTAAATTTGGTTACAAAATTTTTAAATTTGGTTACAAAGTTTTTAAATTTGGTTACAAAGTTTTTAAATTTGGTTACAAAGTTTTTAAATTTGGTTACAAAGTTTTTAAATTTGGTTACAAAGTTTTTAAATTTATTACTTCGTATTAAATACTAGAACTGTATATTATATTACTTTCTCAAAAACTAAACTAAAAAAATATACTGCAGGCCTAATAAATGTAATTTTAGTACACTACTTCTATGTTATTTCAATTAATCACCTTCAAATTTTATTATAAAAAATTTAATAATAAATAAATTAATTATTAATTTGAAGGCTCACTGAGGGATTTTTGCTCTTTAGAACTCTTTGCCGCCGCCGCCGGCAGTTTCTGAACTTAGTTGGCAATAAGTGCGCGTAAATCGACGAATTGGCTTCTTATTTTAGACTTACTGTGGGCCTATCTGGGTTTTTTTTTTTTTTTTTTTGGTATTCTCTGACAGGTTAATTATTATTTTTAGATGAAATTGGTCAATTTTTATTGTCGCAAATGAAATTAATTTCTTTTGACTGAAATAAAATTTTAACCTTCAAATTAATAAATGTTTTTATAATAAATATTTCTGTTTTTTTTTAAAGCCAAAAATATATAAATATTTATTAATTGCCACTTAGTATACCTATAACTTGACGATCAAATCATTTAAAGTTTATAACTAAACTTATTTCAAAATGAGGAAATGTTTTTTTTGTGGACCATTCTTAAACACTTTGATTTACTTTTACGCCTGAAACTATTTAGGTTAATAATATTTACAAAGAGAAGCTGATTAAAGAATGTGTAGAGAGGGGGTGAGGGCTGGAAGTCAACAAGCCAATTGTGAAGATTTAAAACTAATTCCAAATAATATTGACAAAAATCCAAAAAAATACATTTACACTTGCTTATTAAATTTATAATTACGGTAGTTTTGTTATTTAGAAAATATTAAATTTTAGGTTTTATTCAAAATTGTTTACGTACCAACTCCAAAAACGCAGGTGCAATCCAAGATTGCAAAAATCAGTGATTTGCTGTTTGAATGCTGATTTGAATTAAAACATTTCTAGGGCATTATTAAATTAATAAAATATTATTTTTTTCTCCAGTCGATTGTTCCATTTACCATTTCCTCAATATTGGACCGCGATTTTAGGCAAAAGGAATCTCCGAATTAAAGAAAGTGGCGAAAAGTCGATGAAAGTTACTCGAATAATTCTCCATCAAAATTTCCGGGAATATCATAACGATTTGGCCCTGATCAAGTTGAGTCGCGCAGCTGCCACGGAATCCAGTGACATCATTAAAAACATTTGTCTTCCTCAAACGGAAACGACTCGTAACGAAACCTTTGTCGGACTTCGATGCGTGGCCACTGGATGGGGTCGGACACATGTTGGTCAGCACTAATTCCATGCCATTTATTGTTATTGTTATTGTCTTTTTTTTTTTTTTTTTAAATTTTGTTTTCATTATTATTAATCAGGGGGAAGAAATTCCGATTTTCTTCAAAAACTTGAACTTCCAATTGTAGAAAACAGTCTTTGTAAAGAAGCATATTCGCGAACATTTCGAATACCTATTCAAAATTATCACATCTGCGCTGGATATCCAGAGGGAGGAAAAGGAACTTGTATCGTGAGTATCTTGTTGATTCATTTAAATCTCATACAGAACAAAATGTTGCAATGAATTTATAATAATTATACCGGTATCTAAAGTGCAGTACTGTATTTGAAAATGAACAATTGTCTCCTCCTTTTTTGTACGCTTAAAAAGCTTAAAATTTTACTTTGAAAAAAAAAAAGTAAAGCTGGAGAGGTAATGGCAATTGTTATTTAAAATTCATTAATTATTGATAATAATTATTCATTAATTAAATTAAAATTATCAACCTTTATTTTAGTTTTAATTTTTCGAAAGATTAAAATACGCTACATTAAAAATTTGATTACAGGGTGATTCGGGAGGTCCATTGCAATGTCCAATCGGGGATGGACGTTGGTTTCTCGTGGGTGTGACGTCGTTTGGTTCTGGTTGCGCTAAGCCAGGTTATCCTGATGGTAGTATCTTAATATTATTAAAGCTTTTAATATTATATTAGTTATTTTTTTTTTCTTTATTTTTTTCCCAGTTTTTACGAGGATTACTCACTATTTGAGTTGGATTCAAAAAACCATCAAAAGCAAATAGTTGTCCATAACTATGAAATTCGAGTGCCATTTGGAATTGCAATTTTTGCATTTACTTTTCTACATTCAAATCTTAACAAAAAGAGTATCGGTATAATATTTTTATTAATCATTAATAATATTATCAAAATGTGCACGCACAAAAAACATTATTAGCATTGTAAATACAAAAATAATTCCAGTGCTGTAGGCTCTACATCCATAATAAAAATAATAATTATGTTACATAATAATAATAAGTTTGTGTGAGTATTTTGTGAGCTCAATTAAATCGCAATTATTAAGTGCAAATAATCTTCACTACCGTACTTAACAGTGTTAAGAGGCCTATTTAGCCTACCTTAATTAAATTAATATTTATAATTTAATAACCATAAACGCTAACGCTGTTCAAGTCTTAAAAAAATTCTTACTTAAAATTTTTTTTTTGTTAACTCTGGTCATTTTGTAAGTTAACGGTAACAACTGTAACACCTCAGTGAAAATAAGAACAAGTCACCAATGTTTACTAAATACAAAGTATCCATTCGGAACAATAAATCTGCAGAATAATTCAATAAAATGTCGCAGAGAGGTCACAGTACTACGATGGCAATAATATCCCAAGTTTTCATCAAGTTACTTGAAATTGCCGTTTCCCCTGTCAAGTTTATTCTACGGTAGACTAGCCTTTTGACCTAAAGCAGTGAAATCTTAACAAAAACACCCAAATACCGGTAGGTAAAAACAGACTTGTTCGTTTTATGAATTTTCCTTTTGGAAAATCGATTAAGATCCGGTTTAAAAATATGGAATTTTTGAACAATTATTGATTCACCTCGAACCGGTAAAAACCTTTCCCAAAATATAAAAACGAAAAAATAACTGATTAAAAATGTATTTGTTTACAATTTTTTTTAGCGATTCAACACGTTTGATTCGTTCAGTACTACCGCTGCTGCTTATACCTACAAATCCATCAATCCTTCTTAATAATTTCTTATCCATTTACAATGAGAGTAAGTAACAACTACTGTATTGGTTATGCTCTGATGTAAATATGAATAAAGTTTTGGTAAGAAATTGTAAAATGCCTTATTAACCATGTTTTCTATTGTCGCAGTTGAGAAGAGGCGCAATAGTCTCATTTGCTGTCGTGTGGCGTTTTGGAGGGGTCTCCAAATTAAGGAAAGTTTTAATTTGAATTTTAAAACAACAAATGGGTAAAAATAACCAACAAATTTCTTATATTTTTCAAAACATTTTTTTTCCTAAGAAGGTAAAACCTATTGTAGGCCTACCTAAGGCTACTTCAACTTGTAATAATTTTTGATTTTCATGGTCATGTCAAAAAATGTTAAACAAAGTTGAAAGTGCATTAATTTTGGGGAGGCGCAAACTTTTTCATTACATTTCCGTCGCCAACTGGCGACTAAGTTGTTTAAAAATCACTACGTGACACAAACCCCAGTAACGCCTCTGCTGTAATAATAAATGGACTTTCTAACGACGTTGTAATAGGTACATCAATACTGAATCCCCCATTTTTTTTTTGTCCTTGAATTTATATTGTTTTAAGCTTAACAGTTATTAATAATTTATAATTTGTTATATTTGATTTGGGCTTGCCAGAATTCGGAAATTTGCATCAGGTGTACAATATAAAAAGAATTTGAAAGAGCGTGGCAGTTTTATTATTTTTTTTGTACAATTGCAAATGACACATTATTTTTGTCTTCACGTGACTTTCAGCGACTCAACATGTTAAATTTGTTCAATTCTGTTTATTTGGTGTGGTACTTGATACCATCGTTATTCGCGTTTGTGTTGGTTGTTTTCAAATACTCAGAAAATCTACGAAATCAGTTTTTTGCGAAAATATATTGGGTTTTATCGCCTCTCATTTTCGACCATCTCGATAGAGAAAAAGAGATTCTGTTCTCGGGAATGTCTCAATTAATATCTCACGACAAAGATTTGAGAAATCGAGGATTAATTCGAGTTCTGGAAGTTGGCGCTGGACCAGGGAATAACTTTAAATTTTACCCAAAAAACATCGAGTTAATTAGCCTAGAACCCAATAAGTATTTCGAAAGAAAAAGGAATGAAAATTTGATGCGTTATCCGGAAATTAGCATTTCAAAATCAATTTTGGGAGTTGGCGAAAATATGAAGGAAGTTTCAGACAATTCGATCGACTGCGTAATTGGAACTTTTATACAGTGTTCCGTAAATGACATCAATCTCGTTTTAAAAGAAATTCACAGAGTTTTAACACCGGTAAGACTTATTTTGGTTGCAATAATAATAATTATTATACTGTAGGCCTATATCAATTTTTTTTTTCATTTGCTAATTAGTCAATAAATGTTTTGTTAGGGTGGCAAATATTTTTTCATGGAACACAGTTGCGGTTTAAGAAGCACATTCCAATGGAATTTCCAAAAGATAATTCATCCATTGTGGAAAATTGCGTTTGATGGCTGCAACATTACCAGAAATTTCGCAAAAAATATTAAAAATAACCACTTATTCGAGAATGTAGAAACATTTTTATTTTTTCCATCGGAAAATATTAACAGATTGTTGCTACAGTATATTGCATGGGACATTTGGCATACGGAACCGCACAAAAATCAAAATAAACATTTTTAATTTTTTTTTTTAAATCAATTTTCATCTTGTACATACAGTTGCTGGGTTCAGTAATTATTAAAAGTCATATTTAAGGCAAAAATTAGTCATTTATTATAAAATTTGATTATACTTTTGCATTTTGTTTGTGAGTGTAAAAAAGGCAAATTGATTAGACACCCGGTGACCTTGTTAGCGTTGATCGGACAAATTCTTTTCAATAACCTTTTGATTTTTGCCCTGCATAATTATTTCTTTCAATTCTATTAATCTATTCGTCATTTCTGATAAAATGTCACCCTTAATCCTTGCTAAATCTCATATTTTAAAAAATTTGAGCAAAATTTAAAAACACTTTTACTCGTTTACAAAACCCAAGATGGATGGTACAGTAACTCAAAGGCAAATATTGAAATCAAATGAACTTTAGATTTCATATTTTTCGTCTGATTTTTCAATTTGCCTTGAATATTTGTCTTTGCCTTAACTTTTGCTAATTACTGAACCCAGCAAGTGTAATAATTGTAAAGTCTTAAAATTGCTTTCAGTTAGATTACAAAAATTGTGCTAATGCATTGTTTCCCAATATTAGACGCGGGTACCACATCTTGGATGGTACGGTACGGTACGTGCATTATTAAAACCAAATATAATGAAAATTTGTAATCATCCATAAAATTAATGATTTTTTTTAGCGCTTTGTAAGAATCTTATTAATTTTTTTTATCGTAATTTTGTATTTGAGTGCGAGCATTAATATTGAAAATTATAATCTAAAAATTTTGTTTATGTATAGTTTAGATTATAAAATAATTTTTTGTATACAAAGGTTTTACGCTAATAATCAAGATGGATGGTAGGGTACCGGTAATGATTCCAATTTAAAATAATAATAGAATAAAATTTATATTTTGTTTAAAAAAAAAATAATATGATACGTTTTATTTTAAATTTTTTGCAGAAGGTAAAAATCTGGTTTTATTTCACAACCGAAAGCAACGTTTTCTATCATGTTTATGTACGCGGTGACCATTTTATATTTGGCGGCAGATAACATGAAATGGCCTCTAATTTTATCAATTGGGTTTCTATAATAATAAGAGTAAGGATTATTTTAATAACATCGTATTTTTTTTTTTTACATTCAGCTGGTTATTTATTTTTCTCGATGAGGAAAATACCGATTAGTTGAAAGCTAAATAAGAAATTATCTCCAATTTCCGGTTTCTCCTGTTCTCGGTGTTGTAGAAAAATGTTGCAATGTTATTACCATTATTATTATTTTTTAAAAAAAATTAAATGAATGAATTTAATAAATTAGTGACACATATATTTTGCCAAAATGATTTCATTGTAATCAAGTTTTTATTTGGCATTGCATTGAGAAAATGAAAACTTACCACGATAGTATTGATAATTAAACAATGAGTTAACTAACGTCATTTTATTTGTGAATAAATTAACTCCATACCAGTACTAACTTTTTTTTCTTTTAGTTTAGAAAATGATAGCAACATGCAGTAGTAATCTGTCATTTAACGCAGTTTTGGACGAATGGAAAGTTCGATTGATGCGGTTTAATTCATCAAGAAACTGTAAATAATGCGACCAAAATTAGTTTTAATACTAGTACCGGTATTAGTACTCGTATTTAAACATTTGTTTACAGTTTGATCGCTTACACAATTTAAAAATTTTTTTATTGGAAAATTGAAATCCAATGAATCCCATAAATAAAATTAAATAATTAAACTGTAAAGCTATTTCAATACCAAAAAGTAAAACCCATAATAGGCACATGTAATTTAAAATTAATAAGAAATTTAGTTATGTTTACATTGAATCAACAATAACTACCGGTAGGTCTATTGTTTTTAACCACCAGTAGTAAATTAATTTTTACAATAATGTTTACGTCTAATTATTTTTTCTAATAGTTTTATAATTTCCTGAAACAAAATATTTTCTTTATGTGTGTTGCGCATAAGTTTGTTTTGACCATGACTTTGGCCTATAAAATAGACTGATCGATGGTATTTTATTTACAGTTAGTGAAAATAGGTCGCTGCCCCTTAAACACAGGCAACCGTCGCATGTTTCGCTTCAATGAAAAAACGAAAAAGTAAATAAAAAAAAGAAGAAAAGAAGAGAAAGTAAAATAAAATAAAATAAAAAAAGATGGTGGTTGTGTGATTGAAGATTTCATCTGACAGTATTTGAACCGGCACTAGGTATTTTTAACTTCACCACGCTGAAAACTGCTTTTAGACTATTTCGAAGAATTGACGTAGGTTTACTTATGTTTACATATCGTAAGCGGTGAAGGAGCTCGAGGTAAAAGTGGGCGTGGTAGGTGTGAAGGGAGATGGGGAAGTGCTGATTGATACAAAACTTTGTTTCTACGAACTCACATCTTTAATCACTTTCACTTAATCAAAAATCTTAATCGGTCAGCAGGTGAATAATTTGAAGGACAAAAGCACGTGTCGTTAGCATTTAACCTTGTTATTCGTTTTCTAGTTTGGTTTTTTTTTTAAGATAAAAAAAAAAGTTGGGGAAGGAGGAGGGGAAGAAAGAGTTAAAAAACTCGAGCGTGAAGATTTGGATGAGAAATAATGTTTGCCAAAAATAATGTAGAGAATATATAAAAGCAACGCGTGAAATTAGCCGAAACTGCGTTAAAAACAACTTTGCTAAAAGTAAACGAATAATTTAAACCTTTAAGATACAATTTAATGTATTAATTTCAAGTGAAGTTTATTTTCAAAATTAAGTTAATTACCGGTATTTATTATTATTTTTTTTCTCTCTCCAAATTTTAATTGAATGAATTACTATAATATAATTTATTTTGTTAAAAATATTTTTACTTAAAATGAATACCGGTACCGAAAAATTAATACTGTATTGAATTTTTAGAATTGATATTTTAAAGTTTAATATACTGTACCGGTAATGTACTTTGGAATTTATTTTAAAGAAGAAACTTTTTAATTAATAAGTAATTGATTTTTTAAATGAAAGTACATGTAATCATTTCCGTCAAATAAACCCACGTTATATAAAATGGTTGTTTTACTATTTAATGTAGGCCTACAATTATTGATTGAATTTAAAACCATAAAAACATTGTTTTAGGTATCTACGAAAATAAAGAGTAATAAACACCCACTTAAAAAAATTTAAATAAAAATAATATTTTCACTATAAATTTGGTTAATCTTATACGACAACAAAATTTTAATAAAAAATAGGAGCTCTAAGTTGTGTATATAAAATTGAAATAAAAATATTTAAAAGCAAATGTATTACTCCGTATATTTTTAATAAAAAAAAAAATTTCTTTTTAGAAGAAAAGTATCTTATTATTATTTTTTACCTTCAAAAATGACAATCATTATCCTGATAATAATTGTAGGCTATTATGTCGTGTTTGCATATTGTAAGAATGCAGCTAATAAGTGAAACTGCATTCTTTACCGTTGACAAATCGTGAAATAACGAGTCGACATTAAATGTCTACAATGGATTATTACAAGCTAAATACGGTGTAATAGAAGTAAAGAAATGTGAAAAATATGTAAAAATAACGAATAAAAATAAAAAAAAAAAGCCTTGGCTTCTTTTGGAATCTCGTATTTTAAAGCGAAAATTCCTTTATAACACTTCCGGTCCTCCTTCAACCCTCTTATACAGTATATATATATATAAAAATGTTTTTAAGAAAAGAAAAAAAAAAGACTGATATATATTCGTATATAAATTTCGACCTTGAGACCCCCAATCGTTTTTTTTTTCTTTTCTCCTTTTTCTTTAACATTTCCTTAAAAGGCAACTTCAAGGTGTGCACTGCGCATGCGTTTTCAATAATTCATTTATCACAACTCGTAAAAAAAAATAATAGTAATAATAATTGTATGAAATATTTTATCCGCTAAACACGAGTCTCAATTTACTTTTCATCTCGTTCATTTTCTCTCCCGTTCTTTCTATAAGTGATTCGACAACAGAAAAAGATGTCATGACGTCATAAACGCCCATTGCGACATCATCAGATGGTTTTTTAGTGTATGTGTACGCCGAAGTAAAAACAAAAACTCTTTTTTTTTCTTTTTCATCTTCTTTTTCTGTACTCTTCATCTT
>JAQGAZ010002683.1:0-15944 GCA_034692225.1 Polydesmus complanatus
TGGGCAGGGCCACACCAGCCTACGAAAATACATGTACTGAATATCTCAGCTAACGTAGTCGAAGCCGATTACCGGCAAACTTCAGAAGCACAGTACAGAAAAGTACAGAAAACTTCAAAAGCAAAATTGAAAAAATTGAACTGTGTCCTAAATTATTGTGCAACATAGTAAAAATTACAGCTGCTAAAGGATCATTCAACCTTTTATTCAAATCTAAATATAGTATGCTAGAGAAGATAAAATTTTAGATTTTCTCCAGTTTAAAATCAGAAAAATGTCAGATAAATGAAATTATGTAAGCGTTTAGTGAAAAAAAAATTATGTAAGTTACACCTCAATTCGGGATTTTCACATGTAAAATGGAGGCAACACAGTTTAGGCCAAAAACTTTAGAAGTCATTTTCTCAAAATGGGCTCTAGTGCAGATAAGGTACATTCACTAAGCTCAGAAGTACAGTTTTGCAAAAAAAACAATTTTTTTTCTGTTGTTTTCATAAATAATAGTTTCAAAAATTAAATTAAAAAAATGAAAGTGAAATTAATACAAATTATTACAAAAAAAATTAATATGGGTAATTACATTAAATTAATTACATTAATTAAATTAAATGTTACATTGTATCAAAAAAAAAATTTCAAGCTAATTAAAATTTATTATTTCATTTATTAAAATTCATTCCAACATACACCCAGGAAAAACACAACGTCATGAGCACAGACAGAGATATAATAATTAATAATTTGGTTTAAGCCTAAGCACATGTTCAAAGACTTAAACCACGTGCTTCTTAATTTCTGTTAAAATTTCAATATAATAAAAAATTATCCAACAAAATTCAAAATAACTCGCACCACGGTAATAACGTTGCATAACCACAGTTCCATTATGTAATTTATGTCTTAAATATAGGCAATTTTAAATCCAAAATACAAAAGCAAAAAAAAGGTCACAACGTTGCATGAATGTGACTGTGAAAACATGCGCTTTTTAAAATCTTCAATATTATCGAACATCGATAATTTTAAACGCAAATGATGTTTGCTAGAATCATTGCTTAATAAGAAAATACATATATTTTGTAAAATTTTAACAAATCTGACTCGAAAGCCATTTTTAAAAAAAAATTCTTGGGAAAAAAAAAAACATCCAACCACATCGAAATCAAAGCCAGCTCTGTCTCGTAGCGGTGGCGCTAGCGTTGGTAAGTAGAGGAGAGCGAGGTTGAACCGCTCCACACTGTGTATGTAAGGGCCCCATTCGCTCTCTTTCGCTTTGTAGCTGGACCGTGTTCATTATTTCTCAAGTAGAAAGGGGAGGTTGGCATTTAGATTGGGTCAATATAAATTTCTCAACACAGTAGTCAATAGTAATTAACGCTACTTAAGTAAGCTTTAATAAAAAGTGAACCGAAATAATTCAATATGTTTGAAGATTTAAAATTTTCGCTTTCAACAAAAGTAACATTAGCCTAGAGACAAAAAATCGTCACTGAGCTTTAGAGGAACTCGAATCAAACTCATCCTGTTTTGACTGACAAAAGATGCAGTCGTATTCACTTTCCTCATGGTCCGTCTCCTCGGCCGACCTAGCTGCTTGACCATCTTCCCACATCAACGGTGACAAAGGACATCGACGCTCCAGATGGCCAGCAAATCCACAACTCGCGCACTGCATGTGCACGGAAATTTTCTCATACTCGCTGCGAGTGAGGAAATAGCCAGCCCCACCGCCACTCGCTGCCATCGATGGAGCTGACTTACCCGAAGCAGTTGTCTTCAATTGCTCCTGTAAGCCCTGCACCTCAGCTACGATTTGATCGCTCTTAGCCAGCAGCCCCTCCATCTTTTCCCGGTGCTCCCACTGCAGCTGGTCTCGGACTTCTCGGTTACGCTTGGCCGCTTCCTTCAGCATCTCATTCTCCGCTCGTAGATCGTCCATTTTCGCCCCTTTTAAATCTAATTTGCCCTTCAACGTTTCGCACTCCACGTCTTGGGCCGCCAGTGTCGCTTCGCACACCCACAGCTTCACTTTGAGTCGGCGAATTTCGTCCGCTTCAACTGGCGTAGAAGATTTGGGCACTTGCAGGGCTAACTCGCAAAACTGCTTTTGCAGCGCCGTGTATTCCGCGTCCTTCTGCAACACTTGAGTCTGTAGACTTTCCATTTTCTCCCGTTGAGCCACCCGACGTTGAATGGATTCGTCGAACGAAGTGGGCAACGCACTGAAGGACACGCGCGTTCCTCTCATCTCAGCCCACTTGACGTTCTCTAGAAGAGTGACGTACAAATCACGAGCGTGATCTCTCTCCTTAATCAACCGATCGCGCTCGGTGAAATGGTTCTGCAAGTCAACGTTGCGCTCATTAGTACTTAGGCTGACCCAATGTGGACGAAAGTCCGGTTTGAAATCTTCATTTTCCGCGCTTTCCGAACGAATTTCATTCGTTTCTCGGTCCAATTCTCTTCCGCCACAGTTTAATTTCTCCATTTTTAACCTTTCTAATTCGTCCATCGCCTTAAAAAAATTTAATTATTTAATTAAAATTCTCTATTGTTTTTAAATGAAGGGACATATACCATTCCATATCTTGAATTACATTTTGAAGGTATCTCGCAGCTTTTTATATGTTTCTATCAAAACAGAAAATTCAAACATTTTAAATTATTGTCATACACAGTGTTCGAAAATTGATTATTTGATGAAATTAATCGACTTAAATTTTTAATAATAATTATTGAACTTATTTACCACGAGATTGCAGAGTTTGTCAACGACGGGGCAGCCGTAGGGGCGGTTGATGCAGTGCGCGTGCAGGCTGCTTACTTTGTGGTCGAACGCTCGGTCCCGCTTCACGCACATGTTGACCACGGGCTGGGTGCACTCCGAATGCGGGCACACGAAATCACTGTCGCGCGAGCAGAAGTTTTCTTTGCAGTCCTGGCAGAACTTGTGTCCGCAGTTTCCGGTGTAGTGGACGAGCATCACTTGCCCGCATCTCGTACACCTCACCTGGCTGACGTCATCCACCCACTTCAACTCCGCTCTCAGCGACCAAATCCACCATTTTTCAGCTATTCCCAGGGAAAAAAATGACGCCAGATTAACAACAAAATGTCAGAAAACAAACTTCGCTATTACGAAATTGTTCGATACAACGAATGAAAGTTTTGAAGTATAAAATTTTTTACAATAGCAAATTAAATAGGCCTAATTAATTTTAAATGTCATGTAAAAAGACAACTTACCTTCATCAACAGAACATGTGACGGCAGTAGCCATGTTTTCTTGATTAATCCAGAATTGAAAACATAACTAACTATTTTTTGGGGGGTTGTTAAAAGGTGTTTTAAGAGCGACTACTGTACGTGTATTTTCGTCCGCGACAACTCTGCAATTAAAGAAAATCTTGACCGATGAAAGGACACCACTCTCTCCTAGGAAAAGACCACGTGATATGGGAGGTTAATGTCCGAGAAGTCCTCCTCGCTGACCTTAATCTCATCTGACTCATCGTCGTCGTTTACGGTTTAGAAAGGAAAATTACAGAGTTGGATGTCGTAGAAATCAGCCACAAAAAAACTGCTTCAATTTGAATAATAAAATCTTTTTGAATTTCTCTTTAAAATGGCACAACTTTTAAGATTTAGCTTTTCTCGAATGGTATTTAAGTCACGATTTGAAAGTGCATGTTTTTGGGAAGTGAATGACGTCAAGAACGGGGGGAGAGAGAAGAGTTAAAAGGTAGAAATTTTAGAATGTTGACATTCTCCTTGCTCCAAATCAAACCTGGAAAGGTAAAGGTAGCTGAAGATTTGGTTGACTTCAGGTATTACTGAGAGGTCATAGAAAGTAAAGCAGAAACGGGTGTCCCAGTATTAAAAAATAAGCCGCATAAGCTGACTTTTTATATCCGGATAATATCTTAGTAAATAAAATCATCCATTAAATATTCCTGCGTTCACCGAGTCTCCCGATTCTTATTAAGTCGTATTAATTATATTTATACATAATAATTTATAGGAAGAGCTAAAACCTCCCTAAAAATGAAGTATACGTCGCTTCAACATTTGAGTTTGGTGAAGATATCGACCACATTGTGGAACCAAACCGATATTAGAAAGTTAATCACCACATTTTCAATTTTCCCTGAAGAAAATAGGAAGCGCAGATGGCGGTTAATACAAAATAAAGTCTATGAGAAAGCGTATCAGCTGGGTTTGCCTCCACCGCCGCCCAATTGCCTGCTAAATATCACGCAGAAAATGGGAGCGGAGATATTAAGGTGGTGGGTGGAGCATTCTTTTGAATTGCCCGTGGAGTTCATGTGGACTCCAGAAGTAACGATTAACTGGAGGAATATGTCCGGGTATTTTTGGGTGAGAGAAGCGTGGGTGGCGCAGAGGCTGCTTCAATTGGAATTAATGCATCGTGATAGTTAGAATTAATGCATCGTGATATCAGTGGCAAAACAACACCACCAAAATGGAACCAGTTTTTAGGGCGTTTTCACTGCGAGTTTGCTTTTACTATACAGGGTCATAATAATTTTAAAAATGGCTACTAAAAAAATTATATTAATAAATTAGTTGCTTTTCTAATACTTTTATACTGTATTCAGTATTTATTTTTTTCTTTAAGAAATTTTGTGAATTTTTCTAAAACATTTCTCAAACTCGGCGCTTATTTATTTTTTTTTTTTTTTGTACTCGTAGAGTATATTTTGGATAACTTGAAAATAGCGTCATCTTTTTACAGGGAGGGGTTAAAAATACTTTTGTCTAAAACTAAACAAAAGGTTAAGATAATTCAAATACATTTTTACTCTTTCATTTACTGTATAGATGTTGGTGACAAAGCGACTGCTGCGCCTCCTCAGCTACTTCGAATGTGTGTCTTCAAGTTTGTATCCTGTTAAAAGGTCAATGAAACTTTTCAAAAGCTCAAAGTAGGCTATACCCCGTCAGCTCTTTCGATAGAAACAATAAATTCCGAGACAATTATTTTGAAACGTCTCACTGAGAAGAGAAGTGATTGAATTTAGAAATACGGTACAAGCTCCGTGTTGACTGATCTTGTTCGTGGATAGAATATTTCAGTAAGTAAAATCATTTATTTCTCTATCGTATTCTCCAATAATTTTTATTAAAAATTTGTTTTAGGCCCGAGCTTTTGATTCTTTGAATATTTGTGCAATCCAACGCGGATTATCGAAAACGAGAAGTTAGACTTACACATAAAATATATAATAATAATTACTGAGGTATTAATTTTGTATTAACAAAACTCGAGCATAGTACATGTAATGGAGTATTCGTCGCTTCAACATTTGAGTTTGGTGAAGATATCGGCCAACTTGTGGAACCAAACCGATATTAGGAAGTTAATCACAAACTTTCCCATTTCCCCCTCGGAAGATAGGAAGCGCAGATGGCGGCTAATCAAAGTCAACGTCGATGAGAAAGCGCATCGGCTGGGTTTACCTCAACCGCTGTTCAATAACCTGCTACACGTGATTGAGAAAATGGAAGCGGAGATCTTACGTTGGTGGTTTAAGCATTACGTGGTTCAAACGGAATTGCCAGCTGAATTCACCTGGACGCCGGAAGTAAAGATTAAAACGATAAAAATACGCTGGGGGAGTTATTTGCGTGATACGGAGGAGTCCTCTCAATTGTTCGATGATTATGGTTCATCATATCCCTTTATGTTATGGCGAGGCTCATATGTTTTGTAACCTCATAATTATTATAAAGAAATGTTTAAATGAGTAAAATAAAATATATTTAGATAAATAAAAAAAAAATGTTTATTTTAATGGTAAAAATCCTGACATTTTTAAAATTAATATACCTTTAACGAGTGCTTTACACGATAGGACAATCCATTAAAAATCTCCAAAAACGTTTTATCCAATCCAAAGAATGAAGTTCTAAAACATATGCATTAGGTTAATACATTACATTCTTTGAAATTCCTAAGGAATTCAAAGCAAATTAAATAAAGAGAGACACAACTACTCACATCTACGTCAAAGCTCACACTGCCCTCTGGTAGGAAGTGTGCGAGGTCACTATAGTAGTCCATTGTTCGCAGAAGGTACCGCCATTACATTGGGAGTAAGTTAAGACTGTTTCAAACTACACAGTCCCAAGCTACGTTCACACCAAACACCCAAAGGAATACGCACGAATAACCTTCCCAATTACGTTATTGCAAAACGGCGGCGATAATGAAACATACATTTTTCAGTTTTAAAAATACTGTTAAAAGTAACAAAATAAAAATTAAAAAGTTGAAACCAATAACGGAAATTATTATTTTATCATGTTTAATTTCTCATAATACTGTAATTATTTTTACATGTATTCCATTGTGACTTTAATAAATAGTTTATTTTTGAATATAAATTCCCGCAAATACCGGTAGTCTTTATTGATAAGACTGGTCGTATATGATAAGGTTCTTAACCTTTTCACATTTGGCTTCCGAAATGTGACAATAGATGATGACATTGTCCTGTGTACTTCAGTTAGGTGCATTACGTGCACTCTTACATAGCATTCTTTGTGTTTAAACTTAAACTCATTTAAGAATCTGATTTCAGCTTTAAATTCATCATTTAGGATGTACAATAAAATTTGTATTTTTAAGCCTTCTGGACCCGAGAAAAAATAAGGGCTTACTCCTAAAAGTTTTCTTTTTTCGATTCTCTCGTGAAAATGTAACTTTGAGACGTCAACTTTCCACAGAAAAACATCATCGTCAACACAAATATCTTTAGGTAATTGCAAATAAATCTTTTCCATAAACAAGTGCAAAGTGATGGAGTTTCCCGAGAAACCCGCGTCGTTTTCTATGTTATTTCTATAAAATAATTTACCAATTTCATAGAAATTTTCATAATAAAGTGTGTCATCATAATCAAACTCTTCAACCAAGAGTGTGCCTTTCAATTGTTTATCTGAATTATGAGCAATGAGAACGGTAAATTTAGGCGCTCCTCGCCATTCTACCGCTTTGTTTTTCATTTCCGGATTTAAGAATATAATGGATATCTTAAAACTATCGAATTGTATGGCACACTTAATTTGGGCCAAAACATTGTATCCGAGAAGCAGAAAGGTTCTTCCTATCAATTCGCTTTCCGTTTCAATCAAATCTTGAATTTCATCGATTTGAAATTTATAATCTGGATGATCAAAGTTTTCTTCCAGATCGATGGCGTACTCCATGTATTTCTAATTAATAAAAATAAATTAATAAAGAATTAAATTTAAATAAAAAATGACAAAATAATAAATAAATAAATCATAAAATATAAAATTGAATTTTTTTTTTAAATTGCCAAATGAATTACCTTGATTGGTTTTAAAGGCTGCAATACGTCAACAATAGATAATTCTTCCAATTGTGCTCTCAATTGACCATCCTGTTTTGACTTATTAAATCTTTTTAGTTTCTTAAATTAATTTATTATTATAATTCTTATTGATTTGCTTAATTAAATATTTACCATCGATTTTGACATTTTAGCTGTAGGCCAAAGTAATATCTGCAATAGACAAGTATAATTTAAACTATGGATAAAATTTAAAAAAAAAAAATAATTAATGCTTAAATTAACCATCATTCAATTTAAAATTAAACTTAAAAATATTTTAATCTATACCTTACGTATATTTAACAAAAAACACCTCTTAAACCGTTAAATGCCCTAGTTCCCTATTAAAAAACCATAAATATTGATTTGGTTTTATTCCTCGTTATTCCCATTTGAGAGTTCATTTTGTTGATTGATTTGACCAACAACAAAAAAAGTAGTTTATGAATACGATGTGCGAGTATAATATTTAAGGTGTACATTCACTGCGCAATTGAATCATTCAAATGTGTGATGTTTGCTTTCTGAAATTCCCAACAACTCTTAACAGATAAAAAATAACGTTTTAAATTAAAGGTCAAGTGAAATAATTAAATCCTAATTATTCATCGATGTGGCCGGGTGATCTTAAACTTTCTACATGTAATTGTAATAAAGAAATGTAGATGTTTCTGCTTTCTCTATGTCTTTTTCCACCTGTTCACTGCTATATTGTTCACGTGACAATAATAATTATGTAGGAATGCAATTTCTTACGATTAATTATCTCTACAGTATAAATATACATTAATTAATTAAAAAAAAACAACCTACCTTTTTTTGACAGGTGATGAGCGAAGTAGGACGAGAGATCAAATGCGTTCAAACCTGTATTATTACTACTCTTGTTATTATTTTATCGCTATAGTAATACAAAAATTAATAACCTCACGCATGCGCCGCACTCTTCTAATCGATTTCAAACGCGTCAATAAATCATTAAGCGCGACACGCACTATGCTTTTCCACTGAATTTAAAGATCAATAAGTTTTTCTTAAATAAAGTTTTGAGAATAAAGAAATCGATACGTTTTTGTTTTGTCTAGCAGGGAGTTGGAAGGGTGACTCCCACTCCTACGCTTCTCTCAGGGGGAAGAGGAGGGGGGGAGCACAAGTAGGAGGTGACGTCAGTCTGGCTTGCATTTCTATCCTTTCACCTGAGTTATGTCTGACGGGGTAGGGCTGCAAAAACAACGCAGTAAAAGAGAACCCACCCCCTCAATGCGCTTAAATTACTTAGCAGACGTGTAGAGCGGGAGGTGGATTTAAAGGGGGAGTTTTTCAAATTTTATTCGCATCCCCATACCACTAGCTTATCATTTATAAAAGGGAAACCAAAATGCGTCATCTTTAATGATTTATTGACACTTTCAGCTCAATGGAGGGGGGGGGAGGGTTGTACGGCGCATGCGTGAAATTATCAATTTCTTTAAATATTTCTATAGTAACTAAATTATAAACACATGTAAAACGCATTTCGCTTCTCGTTCACCTGTCAAAAAATTCAAGAAAGGTAAGTTAGATAATTAATTACTTTTTATAACGTAGCATTAATTAATCATACAAAAAGTCATTTAATAAACCTCATATTATAATTTTTTGTACAACATTTTAAGACCCATTTCTAGGCAACTGCACATCGCCATTTAAACAATAATTTCAAGTGCAGTAGTAAGCTTAACATTTTTAAACACTCTTTAATATTGTTAATGTTAATAACGTTTTGATCTCTTTTTATTTTTAAACATGTTTAGGAGCGACAGGATGCATTGCCCCAACCGGAAATACGGGTGTGAAGAGGTTTTTGCCGCCAAAGATTTAATGGTGGGTTACTCAAAAATGTCTAAAGTTTATTTTTAGCACACGTTGGGGTTTTATTTGTTGCGTTTACATTTCTATTTTTAGGAGCACGTGAAGAACAGTTACGTAAATTAATTTAAAAAAGTTGAAATTAAGTATCAATTTGGGTTGAAAATTTAATGTAGAGAGCGAAAGAGATGAAAATGTTTCAAAAATGATGGAAGAAATTCAAGCGAAGATGTTCAAGTTGGAAGGCAAATCCGAAGTCTGGTTTCAGATGTTGGATTTACACAATAAGAATCACAACGAGGCTTTGCACAAATTAAGAATAGAATTTCAGAAAGAATTACGAGAAAAAGAAACACAAATTGTAAACCGTGAACTGGATCTACTAAAATGTGAGATGAAAGTGGCGATAAATACGATGAAAACGGACTTGGAAAGACAAATTTTAAATAATTTCAACGTTCAAATTGAAAAAGTAAAATTTAATTTTTATTTTAATTAACTTCCAATTTAAAGTTTTAGATTAATATTTAATAATCATTTTATTAATATTTTTTTATTTTTGCTAGCAAAAAAAAATAACAGAAAAAATGGACAACATTTCGGCAAAAATTATAAAACTTCAACAGGAAATGAGGTCGATAAAAAGCGAAAATAAAATAGAAATGAAAAAACTGGTCTCGAAAAATCTGTTGGATTCCAAAGAGAATTTAATAAACAGAAAATTTGAAAATTTACAACGACATTTAAAAATTCAGGTAATAATAATAATAATTCTTAATTAATTCATAATAATTATTTTTGAAAAGCATTTTAAATTTAATATCGTTATTATCAAATTACTTAACCTAGGAAATTAATTATTCGAACAATTTGGAAAATGTTTCATCTAAAATAAATTCGTTGGAAAAAAAAGCGGACGACATTAAGAGCGAAGTAAGTGAAATCAAAACGAAAATGAAAACAACGGAAATTATAATTATCGATTTTATTTTAATAGAATAGGGTTATTTCAATATTGGAAAATGTGTGTGAGAAAAGACTGATTAAAAAGGAAGAAGACGTCATGGAGAATAGAAAAACTACCCTCGGTGGGATACTCTACGACTTAAAAACTGAAATTGAGGATAAGAAATCGACGAAGGAAATGACGTTGAACGATGTGAAACGTTTAATTTTTAAATTGGAAACATCGAATGCTGTCCTAAAACCTCAGGTTGATTACAATGATTTCATTTTTGCATTTGATGGGAAAAAAAAAATTAATTTGTTTTTCAGATCAACTCATTCAATTTATTTAATAATAATAATAATAACATGTTTCGTCCCGATTTCACGTGGGAAATCAGCGGAATGAAAGAATTATTGAAGCAGGAAATGTTTGAAATCGAAAGTGAAGAATTCAAGTTCAACAGTTATCCGGAAGTTCGCGTTCGGGTCAAATTAGAGTGGAAAAAAGGAAATGGATTTCTGTCAAACTGTTCATACGGATCATTAAATTTAAGAGCGCTCAAAGCTGAAGATTCCGTTCATTCCAAACTCACGCCTACAGTATATTTCGTATTGAGAGACTATGTAAATGAACACAAAAACATAGTTTTTACAAAATATGTGCAATCACTAGAGGTCGAAGAATTGTCGTCAGTGTATAACGCGTATGGTTCGGTGGCAATTGAGGTGTACGTGGAACCACCCATGATGGATCAACAGGTCTATTCCTACGATGGAATTTTGAATTGGACTATTGATAACTACCGAAAAAGAAAAGAAGTTAGCGATGAAGGGTTAACTAGGACGCAGGAGAGCCCTTACTTCTACACTGGACCATGCGGGTACAGGGTGCGCGCGTACATACATATGTCCATGCACTCGCGTGATATAACTATTTCTATTGAATTCTTGAAGGGTGAGTTCGACGAAGACTTACCGAAAATCTTTCCTCATCTAACCACCGTCACTTTAAGCAACGGGATGCACCCTGAAAGTAGCATCGTTAAAATTAATTATGACGACATACGCGATAGTAGACATTTTGAATTAAAGCGTTCCGAGAGTTTTAATTTTAATTACGATGAGGTTCGAAGCTTAATAATAAAAGACACTTTATTCTGTAAAGTTGTGATTGAAGCCGAATAAAATGACGTCCGAAAGTGACGCTTTTGAAAGCCAGCGAAACTGATCATCAAAACCTCGTATTAAACTGCTATTTTGTTTAACCTAATTAATGACTTAAATCAAATATTTTACATTGATGGTTATGGAAGCTTTCGATATGTAGAACAACAACATTTCTACTCACATTAAAACGCTATCTTTCTCCAAAAGATTGGGATATGTTGATATCCGTTTTTTGAAATTCGTATTGACAAGTACTAATTCTTTAAAAATCACGTTATAAAAATTTGGAACTGTTTTTAATTACCCGGAAGTATTTGCGTAATACTTGATTTTAATTTAATTTTGCACTTAATAAAAATTATGTTTTTTGCTGAAACAAAAATCTTAAAAAACCGTTTTCAAGTTGAAATTTGCTTTTAATAATTGTTTCCTTTTACCAACCACAAAAATTAGAAAAAAAAAACAAACAATTTTAACTTAAACATTTTCATACATTCTCAATTAACTTGTAATTTTAACGTTGAACAAGAGACAGTCATCTTCCACGTATTTGTGGATGTCCTTGGCTTCGCACACGTCCACCTTGTACGCTTTCCACTTGCCTCTTTTCAATTTGGTTTTGAGGCGTGCGTTGACGCAGTGCACGATGCTGCTGGCAGGATTCGTTAGGCTGACCAGCCCCAACCACAACACGTGAGAAAAGGGGTCGGGCGGAAAGGGCTTACACTGGAACCTCCTACTTATGAAGCACACGCTGACGGTCAATTTCCCTTCCTTATGAAACTCTCCGCGCAACTTGGCTCTCAATTGCACTTTATACCCGTTATCACTCGTATAGAAATACGGACTCTGTTGGTACTTGACCTCATTCGCCTTCTCGCTATCCACGCGCGCCTTGAAGTTATCGATGACCCAATTCAGACGCCCGTTGTTGGATTCTACTTGTTCGGCCATGGAAGGAGGCTCGACGAAGATCCGGAAAGTCGCTTCGTTTATTTTCCGACTGCTGCCAAAACCATCTACGAAGGACCATTTATGCCACGCCTTTTTCTCAGAGAAATTGCGGAGAGAGTTTCCCGGATAAAACATTTGCCGGAATTTGTTTTTTGCCCCATCCCGTAAGTAGCAATAGACCCGAGGTTTCGGCCAAACAACTAGGGCTTCCTTTTCGTTGTATTGCTCGTAGAAACGTAGGGTAGGGTAGATGTTCCAATCGTCTTTAAACTCGAACTTAATTCGGGCTCGCAGCCCATATCCGGGGCACTGGAAGAATTCGCTGAAGACTTCCTTCTCCTCTCCGCTTTTATACGATTGCAAGTCCGGGATGGTCCATTGGTAAGTGGGTTGGATCTTGTCGTAGATCTGCAGTAAATTGTACGCAGTCCACTAGAAATGACAATATTAATTATGAAGAGTTAATTATTTAATGAGTGGGGATTTGTTGAAGGTTAATCCAACCTGAGAGTTGGCAACGGGAAGTTTGAACGCTACGTTTCCTAAGGATAGTCTATACTCTTCCTCCGAAGGGATTGGTGGCAAAGTTGCGGGTTGTTTGCGGATTTCTCGGTCAATTCTGCCCAGTTGGATGCGGATGAGGGAGGCGATGGCTTTCAGCAGTTGGCTCTCGTAATGTCCGGTCTGGAGCAGGGGCGTCTCTGCGATGGTGATTTTGTCTATCAAACAGCAAACTGGAAGCAACAATTCCTTTTCAACCAACTCTCTGGATTCGCCCTATTTGAAATTAAGATTAAGGGAACGAATGTATTTTTTATTTAATTTTAAATAAAAAGAAATAAATTAAGAAATTATTTCGCTTTAGAAAAATTAAAG
This sequence comes from Polydesmus complanatus, assembly GCA_034692225.1. NCBI lineage: Eukaryota > Metazoa > Arthropoda > Diplopoda > Polydesmida > Polydesmidae > Polydesmus > Polydesmus complanatus. Next base: position 13,176 of record JAQGAZ010002683.1, read on the forward strand.
AAATGGATTTTATATGGTTTTTAAAATGTATAATAAAAAAAAAATTGGTTTTAAAAAAAAAAAAAAAAAAAAAATTTCATTTTTTTTTTAACAGAAATATTTTGATTTTAAAAAAAGATTTTCAATAAAAAAAAAAAGTAAATTTAAAAAAAAAAATTTTGTATATAGAAAAAAAATCTTGATTTTTTAAAAAAAAAATTAATTTAATTTATAAAACAGAAAATAGAAAAAAATTTCGTCAAAAAAAATAATAATATTAATAATAATAATATAAATAACTTAAAAGAAAATAAATATGGTACCAAAAACTGCTCGAAAAAACTTAATTTAAAAGTTAAAGAAAAAAGAAAAAATTAATAGCAAATAATTATCATTAAAAAAAGTCCATTAAAAATTTAATTTTAAGAAAAATTTAATTTAATAAAAAAATTTTGATTTTAACTTTTTTTTTTTATGAAAATAATTCTATACAAGTTTACTTTTCAACTTGTAAAAATTTTTAATTTTGTGATAAGGAAAAATTTAATTTTAAAAAACGAAAAACAATTCCCATTTTAATTTTTTTTTTTCTTAAAATAATTATTGATTTATTGGCAATGTTGTTTACTTACAAGTCTAATACGTTCGTGATACTCAATTCTTAAATGTTTAATTTCTTGCACTACATTCCCTTCCAACTCTTTGCTCTTTCTCTCTACTTCCGCTTTCTCAGCTTCGGTTTCAGCAGATTCTTCCACTACATTCGCTTCCTCCTCGAACTCCTTAAACTCAAGTCGCGCCAATTGCGTCAAAAACTAAAAATTTAAATCCAAAAAAAAAAAAAATAATTTTATTTTTAACAATTAATTAAAAATAAGTTTTAACTTTTTACCTTTGAGAATTGATTATCATCGTTGATTTTGCACGATTCGAAATGTGCCTAATTTTTAAAACAAAAAAAAATTGTATTTAATTAACCAACGTCGAACTAAATGAAATTCAACAATTTTTTTTTAATTGTTTTCTTTTACCATCAGGTATCCAAATTGGTGGAATTCGGGACATCCGTACCTCCGTTTCAAGCAGTATGCGCGTAAGTGACCAACCTCCATATCGAAGTCTTCATCCTGGCGGTCGTCGAAGGACAAGATGGGCGTGTAACAGGTCAGACAGACATGTAGGTCACCCAGATTACGCATACAGGAAGTGCAGAATTTGTGTTTGCAAGGAGTAGCGGTGCTGTAATTTAAGAGGACATTGGCGCACCTTGCATCGGAACACCTGAATCTGTCGACGTTATCCAGAAACTCCGGCTCCTCCCAACGCAGCGCCGCCTCCTCCTCTACCGAAAGCCTCACCCTTCTAACTACAGTGTACAAGTAGAAAAGACACAAAACAATTAACAATAATGGTCAACAAAAGAACAACAAACAAACATAAAATACAGCATTAAATGTTTTTACTTAAATTTAAAATTAAACGTTAATATTTTAATAAAACAATACGGTAATGAAAAAAATAATTACCTCTCGCTCTTAGCATTCTAAGCCTGAAATAATGCGTCCGTTCGAGAAGAAAACAATTCTAAAAATGAAAAAAAAATAACAGAAGGTCAAAAATCAATAACAAATACGTCAAAAATGATGATGATTCATCATTCAAAAATATTTCATCCACTTCAAACCGGACATTGTTTACCATTAAGCTACCAACTAACTCACATTTAAATATTAATAATCGACTTATTTGACCAATGTTTTAATAATACACGAAACATAATTTGAAAAAAAAAAATGTTAAAATTGAACCAACTCCAATAGAATGTTCTAGAGTAATGGTCGCGTTTTACGGAACACACTGTCGAATTAAGGTCAAATTAATTCGATTTTTTTTTCCCCTACTTGATTATTTTAATTTCCTCTCAAGTTTATATTTTTAAATTTAATTTAAATTATGTTCCCAATAAAATTTATATTAATCTAAAATTTGTTGATTATTTTTTTCTTACATTTTTAAATAGTTTTTACGTTAAAATAATCGCTTACCTTAATTCTTGAACGTCACGCAAAAAGTGAAATGAGGAAACAGCTGAGTTTCTACTTTCGAGCATAATTATGCCACGTGGTTTCCTCAAAACACACGCCCCGCCCCTTTTCCACTGGCTGTCGAGCAAACACGTTTTCATTTTTGTGACGTCTGACAATGAGGCAATAATAATACTAATTATTAATATCGTCTCACCAAAGGTGACGTAATTGAACAACGGATTGGTCTACTTTGACCACTCTCATCCACCTGTAGATCTCGTAGATGCAGCTCTTCTTCTCACACATTTTATTTGGAATCTTTACATGATTTTAAAAATTTAATTGTTTAAATAATTTCAAAGACCTATTGTTATTAACTTGCACCATCATAATTTATGTGCCAGGCAAAAATATTTTTAATCACAGAGGAAATTTAAAATAGGCTACATTTCTTTTACTTGCGTTTGAATACAGTATAAATTTAATCAATAATTTCTATTCAAGTTTTATTATTGTTAAATTTATTTTTTATACACCATTGTTGTCATCCAGATCGATAAAATGCACCATTAAAATGTTTAAATAAATTTTTATAAAGAAGTTGTTCTCAATCTGTGGTGCGCGTACCGCTTTTTATTTTCAAATAAACTTTTGTTCATGAACTCACTAGCAATTGTAGGTGAGATAATCTCCTGGCAAACCCACACTGTTCATGAACTCATCAGTAACTGCAGGTGAGCCAATCTCCTGGCAGACCCGCAAA